>ML778940.1:669438-735579 GCA_009831015.1 Picea engelmannii
TCCTCTAGATGCTTCTCTTAATAGACATAGTTAGTATAAATAAGGGTCGAGGGTATGAAGAACCCTAGCTTGGATATTATTGTAACAGAGCGCTGCTCGACTGGAGGTTGCCCCCTCGAAGAGGCCTGTGAACATTGCTATCTAATTCAAAGTGCTATTTCGTATATCATTTTTGTGTATTGTGAAGATTATGCTGCATATTTTACTGTTATTCTGTCATTTCTAGCATTTCATTTATGTTCTGCATATTTTATATATCTGGTATCTTGCACCCCCCACTACAGATGCCATATTTGGCCTCTCTCAACATACCGGATCTCACCAAACTTACCAATGATCCTATATTGCATGATCCCACATGGCCTTCAATGCCAACAAAACTCCCTTGAGACATACCAAAGTTTGAAGGAAAGGTAGGGGATGACCCTGCCAATCATGTCATGACCTTTCATCTTTGGTGCTCTTCCAATAGCATTATGGATGATTCCATCAGACTGTTATTATTTCAACGCACACTCATTGGCCCATCTGCTAAATGGTATGTCGAAGAAAAATCAGGGTCCCACGCGACCTTTGAATCATTGGCCAAAGCATTCTTGACCTTCTTCCAATTACCCATCCGCCATGACAATGGTCTAGAACTACTGTCTAACTTCAAACAAACCTCAGCCACACACATCGCTGACCACATTCACGAGTGGCGTAGACGACGTAGTTTGTGTAAAGAAGAAACCACCAAGCAACAATGTCTCGACTGGTTTCTTAGATCACTTGTCTCTCTCCTTGGAAATGATGTATCTTCCACCTTCCCTCAATCCCAAGAGGAAGCCATCAGTAAGGCCCAACAATATGATCTCATCTATGCACAGTCAGGGTACTTATACACAGTACTTCCTGATCTTCCAAAACCTGTGCCATTTGGCCAAGACAAACCTGGGATGTCTCACTCAGCAGACGGACTAATAGGTACCACCACACACCATGGTCCACAACCCCAACCACCACCGATATATGGAACACCTCAATACCTGCAAGCATATGGGGGCACTCCTTATTACCCCCCACCTCCTTATCAATAGCCATACCCTATTTCTATACCTCCACCCATCAGTGGACCACCACTGGCACCTCCCATACATCCACCTATTCCCACAAACAGTGGTACTCCCTCAACATCAGCTTATAGTACTAGTGAAAGCACTATGCCTTCCTATGTACCTTATGGATTGGTACCACCACAAAATCCATACTTCCTGTTTCCTGGTCCTCTACAACCCATGGCTCCCGTACATCCACATGCGGGGGTAAATTTTGTTCAACCTTCTGTTGCTCAACAATACCAAAGTTTTGAAAAGTTGAATACAACCAACCCAACTCATCCATTGAACAATGCCAAAAAGAAAGAAAGGAACAGGAATAACAACAACCTAGGTCAAGGCGAGAATCAACCCCCACAGAACCAACCAACTGGGGGCAACCAGAACCAAGGGAACCAAACCCCCCAAGGGGGCAATAATAACAAACGCCAAGGGAGAAATAATGTTAAAACCATCTTCCCTTGTGCCCTTCATGGTGATTTCGGCCATTACACTCATCATTTCCCCCAGATCGCTGATTTCAAATGGTTGAAAGACTCGGGTAGTCTTCCCCATTATCCTGCACAACCTGCCCCTCCGCAGGCACCACAACAATACGTGCAACAACCCCCTCCCACCGTACTGCAAAATCCTATTCCACATCAAGGTGTGATAAACACCCAATAGGACACACAACATCCCCCACCTCAGGTAGGACAATACCACAACCCCAACAATCCAGCAAAGCGTACAATTCTCCTCACTAGTGAAGAAGAAATCCTTCTGCAAACGCATAATCGTCAGTATCATACACCCGCTGAGTCTACTCCCATCTCTCCAGAGACAAAACCTACACCAACGGGACCCCTATTGGTGATACCTCACCCTTCCGCTGAACCACCACTACGCATCCCTCGCATCCCCTTACGCAGGAATGTCCACAACCCACAGGCTAGGGCAACCCATAACTATAGCTTGGTAGATGACTTAGCGCAATCCCTGATTGCCATGTCTGTCTTGGAAGTCCTCCAGACTTATCCTACGCAGTGGAAATCACTACTTTCCGCCTTGGGGGAAGTCGACCTTGTCGATACTAGACTCATCACCTTTGATCTTGACAGTGGAGAACCTCATCTTCCCGCCTTGATTGCTTTTCAAATACCAGTGAAAATACGGAACATCACAGTTCATCGATGTATCATTGATGAAGGTGCATCTACGTGCATTATGTCCAAGACAGTATGGAAGAAACTTGGTTCCCCAGAACTCATACCCTCTGCCATCACATTACGAGCTTATGACAGACGACCATCCTCTCCTGAAGGGATCTTTCAAAATGTCCCCATTGAACTCGGGGTCAAGACTATTCTCATCGACATCGAAGTTATCGACGCCCATCTCGATTATAATATCCTATTCGGTCGAAGCTACATGTACGCTATGAAGGCAGTGGCATCTTCCGCCTTTCGGACAATGATGTTCCCCCACAATGGGAAGATCGTTACCATTGACCAAGTCTCACATTATGAGCCTAACCCATCTGCCAACCTCGATAACATTTTTCCTCTCATCCACACCAACCAAGACGCATATCCACTCGTCGAGATGGGTCCTGGGATTTTTAAAGATCCATCCTTGTTAGGAACGTACCATGGAGCACCACCACTCCTTCATCCTGCTAATCAAGTATGTGTCATCTAATATAACGAAACTCACACAGAGGATTCTCTTCCTCCTCAGGATGCTTCAGTCATTCCTGACATCCCAATAGTCGTAGAACCACTCCCACTGGAGCCTCCTGCGCACTTGTCGACCCCAACAGTCCACGAATCCACATCCCCTCAGGGGCATAGTCCCGTTTGGGAGACAGTTCCCCAACCCCTCACTCAAATTCCCTTATTTTACCCTCCACCAGGTGTAGAATATTTTCAGGTATCCGCCACGCTCACACTACCCAATATGGTGTTAGCAATCCCAGTGTGGTATTTACACCCACCTGAGATGGTCCCTTTCCCATCCCTTCACCCACAGGAAGGCCTCCCCATGACGATACCCGTACTTACCCCCACCACCCCCCCGCTCACTAACCTCCCTGCTACAACTGGGGGCAGAATAAAGAAGAAGGAGCCCATCGCTCCACTTCCTCCACGCATCCCACCACCTTGCGCACTATGTGAGAAAGAGGGCCACCAAACCAACAACTGTCCATCACTACTTGAATTACGGAATTTGATCCCCCCCAATCAAACTCCCACAACACCTGTCACTACTGCTAGTCCCACCACTACCACCCACCCTTCCAGTAGTAAAGGGTTGAGGACCAAATACGCTTGTGCTATCTATTCGGAGTATGGCCATTACACCCATCATTTCCCAGCACTACCACGCTTTCGGCAAACATTAGCGGTTGTACGCCAGAACTTCCAGAACAACCCCAGTCCTGCTAAGTCATCGTCAACAAATATCACTGACATCCGCTATGTCACTACTTCAGTCAATGAACGTATGAGATGCCCTTGCTCTCTCTGTGATTCATTAGCTCATTTTACATACCAGTGTCCTATGATCCTTGAATATAGGCAATGTCAATTGGCCCTACTTCACCAACCCGCAGAGGCGACAATTGACATTACCTCGTCACTAGAGGATCTTCATGTCATTTCTCCTGAGCCCGAGGCACTCCCAATGCCTCCATGGTTATTCAATGATGTCTCTGAGGACTTACCCCGTAACCCCCCCAACTCTCCTTCTCATCCCCCTACGGACAATCTCCACCCAAACACCACGGGTACTCCTCAGTACTTCAATATATGGTTTATGTCGAGTGAACCCTCACCATCTCCTAGCATTTCTCCCTCTGCTTCTCCATCAGGGGGAAACCACACTGTCACCGAGATCACTCCTCATGACCCCTTGTATTCCCAACGTTTCCAATGTGATGAGGAAATACTTGAAGAGCTAAACAGACTAGACTCGCCCTGGGATGCACTTCATCACCGCACACTCTTCTCTCCACAGGACACCCTCATGCCTCCTAACCAAAACCACATTTACGCGGTCGAAACCAAAGATTTTATCCCGGCAGGGACTATCGATTGGTTCAACAATCCCATTCTCGCCCCTGATTCTTTTGAATAAGGTAATATGGCCAACATTTCCCCCACCATCAAAATCGACATTTCCATTAAAAATGGCATCGTCGAAGAAATCATCATTGGAGTTTCTTGCACTCCTCAAGAAATCGACGCATATAAAGCCCTTTTCTAGGAATATAGGGATATTTTCGCCTGGTCATACATGGAAATGCCTGGCCTCAATCCCTCTATTGTCAAACATCGCATCGATACTTGGCCCGACATCACACCAGTTTGCCAGAAACAACGACCGCTACCCCCATCCAAATCCGCGGCTATCAAAGCCGAAATTGACAAATTACGCGATGTTGGGTTTATTTACCCCATCACTTATACGTCATGGGTTTCCAACCCTGTACCCGTCGACAAAAAACATGGCACTATCCACGTTTGCACCGACTTTCACGATCTCAATAATGCATGTCCCAAAGACAACTTTTCAATGCCTTTCATCGATCAAATTATCGACGACTGCGCCAGCCACGAAGCTCTCTCCTTTATGGATGCATTCTCTAGCTACAACCAAATTCAAATCCACCCAGCTGATCAGTATAAAACTGCATTCACTACCCCATGGGGTACCTTTGCATATCGTGTCATGCCTTTCAACTTAAAGAATGCCGGCGCAACTTTCCAGTGGGCGATGACATACATCTTCCATGATCTGGCTAACATCATCCTCGCCTACTTGGACGACCTCACAGCTCGATCCAAGAAACATACCGAGCATCTCGATGATTTACAAATCATCTTTCAACAGTGTCATCAGTACAACATCCACTTGAATCCTCTCAAGTGTGTGTTTTTCATCACCACAGGGCGCCTCCTCGGTTTTATTGTTTCCGAAAGCGTTATTACCGTAGACCCCCTTAAAGTCCAAGCTATCACTGAAATTCCACTTCCCCAGAATTTACGACAACTTCAGAGTCTTCAGGTCAAAGCTAACTTTCTTCGACGCTTTGTCCCAGATTACGCCATACGTGCACATGGTTTCCTCCGCTTACTATGTCATGACATCCCTTTTCACTGGGACGACTATGCCCAACAGTCATTTGACGATCTTAAAGCCGCACTTTCAAATGCACCTTTAATTAGTGCACCTGACTATAATCGTGACTACATCCTCTACATATCAGCATCAGCTATATCAGTAGCCAGCATCCTCGTCCAGCTCAGAGATGATAATTGTGAACACGTCATTTATTACATTAGTAAGAACCTCTCAGGACCACCCTTGAAGTATAAACACGAAGAGAAACTTGCTCTTGCAGTTGTCCTCGCAGTCCATAAACTATGCCATTACATTCTGCTTCGCACCACAAAGGTCGTCGCAGATTCCAACCCTATGCAGTACTTGCTTAGCTGTTGGCAAGTTAACAGAAAATTCGCTCGATGGATCGTTATCCTACAGGAGTACGACCTCGATTTCTCAACACCTAAGAGTAAGAAGGCCCTTGTTCTCGCCGAACTTGTCATGACCCTCCCCTCTGAAACCACCAGTGCTCCTGTCAACACCGACTTTCCTGACGAACATCTCTTTTACATCACTTTGGATGATCCTTGGTACGACGACCTCCTCATCTACCTCCGAACTCAAAAATTCGATAACCACCTTTCACAAGATGATCGTCGACATATTCGTCATCAGGCCCCCTGCTACCTCCTCATCAGAGACATCCTATACCGACGGGACGTTGACACCATTCTTCGTCGATGCCTGACAATTGACAAAGCCGACAGAGTCTTAAACGACTGCCACAACAACGCATGTGGGGGCCATATTTCGGGTATATCCACTGCTCAAAATATTATCCGAGCTGGTTACTTTTCGCCTACCTTGTTTCATGATTGCATTCATACCATGAAACGATGTGATCAATGTCAGCTCTATGCCAACAAAGCCCGAGCTCCCCCCACCCTTCTCCACCCTATCATTACTGCCAACCTTTTTTGTAAATGGGGCATCGACTTTATGACTTGTAATCCCCCCTCCAGCAATGGTCACAAATACATTGTTGTCGCCGTTGATTACTTCACCAAATGGGTCGAAGCTATGCCCACTTTCAACAACATTGTTGACACTGCAGCGCATTTTTTCTTTAATCATGTCAAATCCCATTTTGGAGTACCCCTCCAACTTGTGTCCAACCATGGGAAACACTTCGAGAATGAGATCTTCGTTGAACTCTCATCACGGTTAGGATTTTCTCACGATTTTGCCTCACCATATTACCCTCAGTCAAACAAACAGGTCGAGGCAGTTAACAAAGTTCTCAAGACCATGTTACAGCGCACGGTTAATAAACATAAAACCAATTGGCATCATATGTTATTTTCCGCACTATGGGCTTATCGAATGATGGTGAAAACCGCTACTAATTTCACACCATTCCATTTAGTCCATGGGTTCGAGGAAACTCTTCCCATCGAGTGTGAAATTCCCACCTCACGCACCGCAATTGAGCTATTACCTGACACTGCTCCAATTGAGCAGCGCTTGCTGAACTTGGAGTCTCTGGAAGAAGATTGTTGATCTTCCTTACAGAACAACGAGGCAGCTAAAAAATGATCTAAGGCTACCTTTGATCGCCATGTCAACCTTTGATCATTTCACGAAGGCGACCTCGTCCTGGCTTATGATATCGCTCATGATACCTTTGGCAACAGAAAATTCGAATCACTTTGGCATGGCCCTTACATTATCCAACATTGCCTCACCAAAGGTGCATACATCCTAGCCTCCCTCGAAGGCCTCTCTCTCAAAGAACCCGTCAATGGGTTGTATCTCAAGAAATTTTACGCTTAAAAATAGTCATTCTACTTTAGGTTATTTCTTCTTTTTAGTGTTTTTTAATCTTTTTTCTCCTACCCTCACGTCTAAACTATCCCTTGTGCTATTGACATATGCTTCCTCCACCAGCCTACCACATTGGTTATGTCGACGACGCCATCTGTTGGACACAAAATCTCACTTCGGCTGCTTGGGCTCTCTACACCCCCTCACACGAAATGCTACATTCAAGCGGCATATGTTTGGGGCCAGCAACCAACAACCAAGCTGAATACACTGTGGTCATTGGCCTCCTGGATGACACCCAGCATCATCATATTCGTCACCTTAGTGTCTTCCTCGACTCTCAACTAGTTATTCTCCATCTCAACAATGTATACCGTGTACGCAATCCGTGCCTCTTTCGCAAATACCTGCAGGTTAGACTGTTATCTCGACATTTTGATTCCATTACATTTACACATATTCCAAGACAATTGAATCAATTAACATGATCACATAGCTAACATGGTGTTAGATTGGCATATATCACATCAAGCTACACATACATAAACATCTCACAAATCCTGTCACAGCATATATATAGAATAGACATCATCAAACTCATCAGCAAAAAACACATGTAGACACCAGATGAATCTCAAAATATGTATACTCATGTATATATAAAATCCCATCAGGCCATTTGAATGCTTACATACAAAAATACATGTATCCGCAGGACAATGCAACACCTCAGTACAAAAAATAGGCTTACCAGCCTATATACAACAAAAACAAAGATATACATCATGCACCACTCATGGTGCCTCTATCGCGCCACCACCTGCTCCTCCCTCAGGCGGTGGCGGCCCACCACCACCTGCCCCAGGCAGTGGTGGTCCACCCACAGGACCCTCCTACCCCGGCGGCAGGCGTCCACTCGTCATAGCAGCCAACACTACTGCTCGCCGTACTATGCACCGCCATGGTGGCGGTACCCCCACAAACTGCTCCAGGAAAATCTCATCCTGGATGCACATCCCCATGCCCTCAGGCACATCCTATAAAACCATCTCTAAACGACGGCATATGTCATCAAAATCTACTTCGGCCACCGCCGGAGGAGCGTGTGATGGCCCCACACCAGGGTCATCGAACCGGTGCCTCCTCGCTGCCCTCTCTGGCTCAGCTGGTCGCCCCGTGGCATCCTCCTGCCGATGTCTCTCTCCATGCGGTAGTGTCTCTGATTCTCGACGAGCCGACGCTCTCTGCATCTCCACCTCCCACCCACGAGGTGCCACATCTGCACATGCAAAAAACAACAACAACAGATAGTATCAACATCTATATCATATACATATGGACCGATATCTCAAAAAACAACATAAACCAAAAACATGCACACCAAATACTAAACATAACTCTATGGTCAAACACCTCCCCTAGAGGTAGCACCATGTCTGGGTCACCCCGAAAGTCCACCCTAGCATAGGGGTACCACAGTATCACCTGCGGCATCTGCCGCCACACCTATTCCACCTCTGCTGAAAAGAAGTGGCCACCTTCGCCACCACCGTGACGAAGAAAAACTATAGACCACCACCTCAACCGTGGCTCTCGTGCCCCCGGCATCTCCAGTAAGATCCTCGGGCGCAACATCGACACCCTCTCTAAAAACCAGGCCACTAGGATGGACCTGAAAGAAAACTCTCCTCCACCAGTAGACTGACAGTGGTTCAACTGTGCCACCATCCTAGCATGAAGCGTCATCCCCCAAGCGAACCGCTCATCGGCCAACACTCTCTCCATCACCAATAGCTGGACACCACTAATCCACTGGGTCGCAAGTGACCCATATATCCGAACAATCATTGCCGCTATACAACGATGTGTCAGGGAGTCTATCGCACCGATACTCACCACAGTCCCAGACATAAAGTCCCGACCTGAGCAGTATCTCTGGCCAATATCGGCCAGCAAAATGGTCCTGGGCAACACCGGCTCCGCCGGTAGGGGCGTTCCCCGAAAGAGGAGCCTAGTCAAAAAATATATATCCTCCACTGCAGTGAAGGGGATCTGCTCTCCTCGTATGAGGAAGCAGTGCAGTTCCGAACTCCCCATCTGGATCAAGAAATGTAACAAATACTCCTGTGCCCATATCAACGGGCACTCAAAGAACTTTAGCAACCCACAGGTTGCCAAAGTTGCATGCACACTGGGCCCCTCAATGGCCACGACATCTCGCAACTGGGCCCAGTCTCGCTCTCGCCACCACACTGGAATCGTCACCACTGTCCACCTACAGACAACATAGAGCCCTAGATCAGCTCATGCAACCATCAACAGTATTAAAAAGACTCATTTTTTACCCTTCAACCTTGCCTCCCAGGCGCGGTTTTTGTTCCCACAGGCGCGCACACATGCGCGCCTGTTCGTTACACAAGCGCTTATATATGTGTGCATGTTCATTACACATGCACTCATATATGTGTGTCTGTGCACTACATAGGTGCGCATCAGTGCGCACCTTTTTGTTTCACAGACGCGCCCCTACACGCGCCTATTCACCATACAAATGCACACTGGTGCGCGCCTGTCAAACCCACAGGCACGCACTGGTGCACGCCTGTTCAACTCACAGGCGCGCCCTTCGGGTGCACCTTAAATTCTCCCTATCACACACCCATGCGCGTGTATTCAGTGGACAGGCGCGCACGTATGTGCGCCTATCACCCGATCGCCCGTGCATGTGGGGCCCAGACCCCCTAAATACCTCTGTATGGCCCTCCGTATAGCCCCTGCCCAAAAATTGAAAACCTATTTCTATGCAAGATGATCAGACCACTAACCTGATGCTCACAGATCCCCAATCGGATGCCTTGTCCTCCCTGAATCTCCAAATCTCCTCTGAAAACTGCTCATCCAGTCACTATTGCAGCAGGTACAAATGAGGTGGCAATGTGGGCCCTACAGCTATATATAGGCCTTTTACCAAACTTCCACTCACCATTCCGGGAGCCCAAGGCGTCCATTTTTCAAACCGTCTTCAGCCACGGGATCAGCATCCTGTCACCTACATCACATCAGTCCCTGGGTCGCTTTTCATCCTGAGCCCCCAAGGCACCTTTTTTTCATATCATGGTCAGGTACGCACGCACATAGTCACATTTCTCAAATACATGCTCATATCTTTGATTCACTTCAGATATTGTTTACTTTGGGTATTTGGTTTTCATGTGTGCAGGTACTTGATCATCCTCCATCAACACAACCCCTTCAGGTATATACTCAGCACTGGCATGTAGTCTTTCCTACTGTATCGCATTTACATTTCTAGTCACACCCTCTGATATTGGCCTTTAGGATCCCCATTCCTGCCTCTGCAGTACCCACGCCTCCATTTGCATCTTCGATACTGTTACCCAGTAGCATTCTTACCCACATGAGTTGTCCCATTCATAGCACATTTTGCCACTTTTTGACACTCATGTTGTTTTTCATTACCCTTTAGGGATGGGAGTCTCGATAGTCTTTCATCATGTCGTGAATCAACTACATACTCCTTCTCCTCATTTTTATATCTTTCCCACACAGACTCCCAAATTATCTCTTTATGGTTCTATTTTTTACCTACACCTCCGCAGTATCATGAACCCTTCATTTCATCCACAATCAATTTGTCCATCTGCGAACCTACCTTCATTTCACCTACCTCATACAGAAACTCACCAATGGGGCCCCCACCCTTCGTCAATATTCCAAACACATTATGCCCTACGTGGGCCACCCATATCACACTGGGGCACCCGTTTCTGTATTTGTACATTTCTCCCCAATTATTCGTTATTTATTGTACAAACGCCTTTATTTCCAGTCATTCCATTCTCTTTTTGTCATCACCTTTGGTGACTTGCTTCCTTTTGGCCACACGCAACCCATGTCACCCTTGGTTGGAGCATTACTTATCATCTACCCTTGTCGGCATCGTCCATCTCTTCAGAGTACCCCACAGGTCACTTCCCCCTACCCTCTGAATTTGTTCACTTTGTCCCGCCTCTGGCACAACTTATCACTGGTCTTGTCGTCCCCCTGACACTCGACCTCATTTCACGGTTGTGGCCACTCTTTATCTCATACATCCTCCAACCAATGGCAGTCTTGAGTCTTCCCACTTCTTGACTTCATCCATGTACCTCTTCCACTTCCTCAGCTCAGTAGATTCCACGAAGCCCTTTGCTTCTGGGAGTCGCGTTCCCCTTTTGTCGACATCAACACAATTTTCCGGAAGGGCGACAGTATCTTGATTCTCATTCTCCATTCAAATGAGAGATCTCAGACGACACAGGGTGAAACACCATTGCTCCCTACTGTTGTTGGCCCCCATAACATTCGACGCCAACACTTTCTCATGTTATGGTGGGTCTTACTTTCTGACTATTGCATTTATTTCTCTCATTTGTCGAAGACCTCTGAACTTGGTAGGGCCATCAATGCCTGCATCCTCGCCGATACTTATTACCGCGATCATTGCCTATTATTCAGAGTATGTTCCTTTGCAGAATTTTCTTCTGCCTTTTTTTCATCACCTCCCCCGAGGGCGCTACAGTTGTCTACACCAACACTTCAGTCATCTTTCTTCATAGTTACATGACACGAGCATGGGGCATGCCCGCCTCGTTTGTACACATTTTTCTATTTTGCAAACCTCATAGAAGGTCGGGTCCTACCGGTTCCTTTTTTCTCCAACGGATCGCTCTGAACGATCCCACTATTGCTCTATCCTACAACAAAATTCTCAATAGAAGAAACATTGATGGATTTCAGCTATACGTATGCTCCTAACCTCATCCATCATGGGGCATATGTTATCACTGAAATTTCGTCCGCACATGGCGACAAGAACTCAACATCATCAAACAGTAATGAAGTCATTCATGGCCCTGAATTAATCTCACAGCATTAAGAAATGGTCAAAAACTATACAAAGTAGTGAAAAATTGAAGAGCTCTTTACAGAAGTTAGGCGCACGTGCACATGCGTGGAACAGGAACATAGAAAGTGTGCATACGTGCACAATGCGCGACTGTTAGCGCAAAAATCCACACACCTGCTAAATGGCGCATTTATGAATGTGGTCGGCCTCCAAACCACTTATGGTTCAACTCCCAAGCTGATTTGACCTCCAAATCTGGGCTGGATCCGAATGGTGGGCTGATCAAAGACCTAATAATTCCCTAAATGGCCTCTTTTCACACTACAAAGCAGTTACACAATAACCCAATGCAATGCTATAAAAAGCCATGAATGCACCTCATTTTCTCAAGGAATTCAAAGTAATGTTATGCTGCCTATATTGTTTTAAGGACTCCATCCTTGACAAGAACACATTGGCACCATTTCATTGAGAAATCCACCTCTCCATTGAGTGGATTTGCAAAGAGTTCTTTCACCATCATTTTCATTTTCTTTGTTGTAAGGAGAGAAAGCTTGTGAGGGTCCAAGAGCCTTCCCTTGGAGGAAGAAGGGACTCATAGTCCCCTTTCTTCTTGGTGCTTTGATTTCACCAATAGATCAGCCTAAAAACATTGGTGACATGGGTCTTTTTGTTTTTGTTATCTCTATGTCCTTATGCTTATGATTTTAGTTTGTATTAGTTTAATTCTTTCTTATAGTTTTTTTTTTCTTTCTCTAACTCTTTCCTCTACAGCTGTCCTGCTCAGCAAGACCCAACTGGGCATGCAAACACCTCTTATTTGCTCACCAAGGTGACGAAAAAGGTGCAACACCTGGCATGGGGACCAGATGAATGGTAGTGTCATACTACTAGATTCCCATGGACATAATAAGTTGGCTTGTGGTGAGACCCCCTATCCTCCAACTAGGTCTTGATTTTATTATTTTATGGGTCCCTTTGTTTCTTGCTGAGAAGACTTTTATTTCTTTCTCGGGGATCCCTGGGTGAAGCATCCAAAGATTTTGTTCTTTTGTATTTTATCTTTTTCCATCTACTTTTATCCCTTTGGCCTTTAGCCCCTTCTTCCCAAAAGGTAAGGTACAACCCTTTGCTAGCTTGGAAAACCTAATTCCCAAACCAATGTATGGGATGGATGAGAGGGAAAAAGGTGAAAAGTGGTAAGTATGTTGAGAACGAACGATGACCTTTCATGAACCCACCTAGTGGAAAATCAAACCCTATGGGAACCAACTTAATAGGGTATCCTGTAATTCCCCCTAGCTGTGGAAAAGTGGTAAGGAATAAGGTCCAAACACACATTAGAAGAAAAAATAATTAAATGCACATATTCAAATGTTTTGAGAATCAGAGTGACACATACCATGATACCTAGACTCATTACCTCATGGTGAAAGACCCATTGTTTCTAAAGAACCAGGCCGATGGGATGGATGTTGTTGATGCTGACAAGCTGGAGGCATTGAAGAATAAATATGGGCTCTCCAAGGAAAGGCTCAAGTTAATATGGCTGTCGGTGCTCCATGTCTAGGACCTTTGGGCCTTGAGACATAATCTCCTTAGTTATCCCTAGGCTAGGGAATAACATTTGGCTCCAACTTGGGGACATGTGCTCACCGTAGAGTGCATGAGAACTTCAACATATCTGGCATGACCTATGACATGCTTGATCTCAACAAAATATTATTAGTAATCATTTGGGGTGGTGATATTACCCCTGGCTCATATATGATACAGTAAATGAAAATAAACAAGCATATATACAAATGGAAATACAACTATGAAATGCAAGTGGTATATACAATGAATGCAAATGCCTACCTACTTTCATGTACTTACCTATGAATTCAAGTCTCTTCCCCCTGATGGGGTCTAAGGAATTGTTTGCTAACTGGTAATGGGAGCCTTCTTCCTTCCATTGTAGACAAATAGTAGGCATCATCGATTGACTTTCTTCCAACTCTGAAGGGTCCAAGCCAAAATTGTACACTTCCCTTGACATTAGTGGGCTCTCCCTTCTTTGTGTCCCACATCCAGACTGTGTCTCCCTCCTTTCAATCCTTGGTTTTGAACTTGGTTGTTTCTTTCACAACCCTGGTGTATTGTCTTCAGGGAGGAGGATGGGACTCTACTGTGAAAACTTCTTATTGGGACGGTTGGACTCGGCATGTTATCTTCTCATTTCTTTAATAATTTGACAACCCCAACTTATTTGTCTTTATATTTGTTGAGGAGTTGTCGATAATCCTATTTCTTCGACCATTGTATCTAATCAAATTATTCTTCTGTAGCAAAAGGCATGTCATCAGGGGAAAATTCAGGAAGACTCTCTTTGATCGACTCATTTGTTTTGTCAACTTCAATGACATCTCTAATTTCTTGCACATGGATTTTTTTCATTGGCACATTCAGGAGGCAGATTATTGTTCCATCGTTCATAGGTACATTGATATAAGTAAGATTAATCTCTAGATTTACTCCCAGCATTGCAACAAATTTCCTGGAAAACAACATCCCCCACACATCCAGGACATCCACCACTACGATGTCCATATGGATCACTCTCTCGGGGTATCTTCCAAGGCATACTTCCACTTTATTAACTATCCCATGCATGTGTATGGCTCTAAACTCAAATCCACACACATTTATGTAAGGTTGTGTGGCATTTAGGCCTAATTTTTCCATGACCTTCAAAGACATCATGTTGGCACCTACCTCTGAATCCATCATATAGTTGTTAAGGAATTTGTTATTGATCAACAAGGTCATGAATAAAGGTGGGTGTCCATAATATTGAACCCTAAAGTGATTGGATTGTAGAATAATAGGAGGGTCCATTGGTCCATCTGACCCTTTGAAAAAATTATCAAACCTTTCTTTGATAGATGGTACCTTGATGACTTCTCTCAAGGGGATGGTCACATGCATTTTGGCTAATGCTCCTTCAAAATCAAAATTTAAGTCCACCATTTCAGTCTTGGGAGGATTCTTAGGAAGGAGGATGTTCTTAGGTGGAGATCTTGTTTGCAATGCCATAATACCAATAGAGAGAAGTTGGTTCATTTTCTTTTGTCTAGTATACACTTGGAATTATTGTTTCTTCGAATTTTCTCTTGATTCTTGGTCAAGGCTGCTTATCACCTCCATCCTAGCCTTCATGGCTACTTCTTTTGTGTCTTCTTGATGTTCCTTAGGATTACTATTAAGGAAAATTTGAGGATCCTCGGTGGTATGGTTTATTATGTTCACTTGGTCATGGCTTCCCTTGTTGAAAGGACACTCATGTTCCTAGTGTGACTCACTACATTATAGGCACCAAGGGCTTTCATCCACTATGTTTGCAAGGGATAAAGTATTTGGAACCTATTGATCATTCTTTGGTCTAAAAACTTGGTTCCATTTTTGGAACTGGCACTTGTAAGGAACCCTAGGGGTTTGTTGTTGAGTCCTTTCTAGGTTGACAATCCTATTCATCTTTAGCTCTTCGGTTTTTACCATGCCATCTACAGTCAATTGTAACTTTTCCAAGCTAGCACTAATGTCTGAGGTAGGTTCAACATTGTGGACTATCTTAGGTTTAACATCCTTTCTAACTCTTGGGGCTTAGAAAGGCTCGACTATAGAAGATGAAAAGTTGTCCTCAATCCTTGTAGCTAACTCTTGGTATTCTTGTATTGTTTGAGGGTTTTTATCTCTGAGGAGATACCGTATCTGACCTGTAAAGTATTTGGTATAAAGGAAAAGAAGGAAATTTTCACAAGGATGATGACTCACTGGGATCTTTTGCAACAAGGTTTCAAAATTTTCATGGAACTCTCTAACAGTTTCATTTTCTTGTTTCAAGAGGTTATTCAGCCTTATTAGTATCATGTTAGGGTCTTCCTTGACACTCCATCGTTTGAGGAATATTTCCTCTAACCTATCCATGGTTTTAATACTGTCATCAGGGAGACCATTTTACCAACATCTAGCGCTATCATGGAGGGTAGCACAGAACAATTTCGTAGATAAATATTCATCATCATCACTGATGGGATGAAGCTAGAAGAAGGCCCAGAAATATCTTATGTGATCTTCGGCACTAACTACATCATTTTCGGTGAATTTGGGCAACCATTTTTCATACTTAGGGGGAATTTTCCTTGGGTATCCCGATATATCTGTCATGTCTAGTGGTTTGAAAATATCGGATGACCATTGTCTTTGGTTATTGGCTTGGATTGGATTGGCATTCTGAGTTCCTGTGCTAGACATTGTGTTTAAGGGAAGATTTCCTCCAAACAATGATTTTACTACATGAGAGTTTCGGGGAGGCTTTCTTCTAAAGGACCGGGGGGGTTGGTGTACCTCCCTATGGTTTGTGGAGTCGCTAGATAGTTTTCTTGAAAATATAAAAGGGATGAGAGGATCACCCACAGTGGAGTCACTGGGTAAGATTTGAAAAGTAAATGATTTTTGTGGAAAGGCTTACCAAGAAGTGTCATCTTTGAGGAGAATTGACTCAGTGTTCCCCGACAACGACACCAAAATATTATCTCAAAATTTGTACTTGTACCAAATGAAAAGGTTAATGAAAGGAAATTCATGAAACAAGAGGTTATCCTATCACTGTCACCTCAACATGATACCTCTTTCTATTTAGGGTTGATGTCCCAGGGGAGACGTCCCTGGTGACCTAGGGATTTGAGAAGGAAAAGGTTAAAGTATCTATAAAAGTATCTATAAAAGTATCTCCTCTCTCAAGTCACATTATTCATAAAGTCCTAGGGTTTTAACCAATGAAGTAACGAAGTATTAAGATGTACCTTCCTAGAACAAAGCAACAAGAAAATATATATTTTGCAAGTACAACTTGCAGTTAGTACTTCATAAAACCATGGACTTTATCAATAAAGTAAATAGTTTATATATGGTAAAGAAAACATAAATTTATAGCAGCAATGTTTATAAGACAATAGATTCAAAATAAATTCCTTAGAATGGATTCAAAATGACCAATAATAATTACTCATCAATACCAAAGTACTAGCATTTGTCAGAAGCAAATAAGGCAGTGTATTAGTCAACTTTTCAATTTCTTTTAGGTGTGTTTCATGCTGCAATAGATTGGTGTAGCTTGCTTTAGTAACAACAACAATTAGGTTAGTATATCATATTATTCTAAGGTTAGGAGTAGTTAGTAGAGAGATCAATGTAAATCTTTTGATAGTAGTTTTTGTCAATCACTCAATAGAAAGGCTTAGATCAATGTTTTTTTAGGGTAAATAGAGTCCTTTTAGGAAGCAGAAAATCTTGAAGGAGAAAATGATAATGAGAGAACTATAGACAAGAGGGGTCAATAATTGAAGTGTTGGTAGCCCAAGGCTTCAGTCACCAAACCCTAGGGGGGAAATGGCTACCAAAAAGTAGGTAACCTTAGGTCATAGTAGTTTTCCTCCTTATTTAGCTCAAATATGAAGTATATGATGAATTATATGAAGAAAAATGTGCTAGGGTGTTGCAATGGCAAGGCCCCTATCAAACGCTTCAAGAAAAATCTGTTTTCTAGCATAATCTAGTAGGTGAAAGCTATTAAGGCAAGGAAAATAACACATGCTTTAGCCTCCTAGGGTTTTAAGCTAGAAATTTTATAATCTTAGTATAAATGCAAGATAAACATAACTATGACCATTCAATGAAGAATAATTGCATAAAATTTACTTACATTCACCAAGAATCATCTAGAAAATAACCTAATTGAACACCTCCACCAAGAAAAATGCCAAAATAGTCCAAAATAAGCCTCCTTCAAGAAGCGTGCACCAAGTTTCAACCAAGTAATGCTAATTAGGGTTCATATCTCAGACCTCACACTTGTGTGTGTGAAAGATGATGATAAAATGCAAGGGAAAATCCCTTATTTATACTATTACAATGACCAGAATTATGTCAAAAAGGCCGACATGGCCAATTACATGTAATATCTAGTTTTTACATTAAGTGACAAATTCAAACCCTAAATCAAGTAGAAAAGGTGATTTCATGCCCTTTTAAGGAGACGTTAGGCCCTTTTAGTGCAACATTGGCCTCTAGGAGAAAAACATTAGGCCTCCCAAGGCCTATGGATCAAACCACACATGTCACTTGGCACACAACTTCCTCCAAAGTGTCCAAAACGTTGGGAGATATCACGGTTCACAGAGGTGATCTCATGGGCCTTCCAAGGACTACATCATGGTGGGAATGGAAATACCCCCTTGGGTCCACGCCTGTCAGGCTGTCTCTAGTGGAACATCCTTCTCTCTTTCTAGTGCAAACCTATGATCTATCTCTTCCCCTATTTTGGGTCTTAGCATCCATATGGTGGGATTTTATCTCTATGGAGGTCTGAATTAATCATCTCCCCATGTGTACCCCTCTATTGGGTGTGGCCCTGCAACAACTGTTGATTAAGGTTGGTTGTCATTGATGTCAAACCTTGAAGAAATCCCCGTAGAACAAAGGTTTCGGTAATGGAACCAACATTGTTTGATGTAAATATGACTCATTATTGTTTTTTCATGGTTGATAAGAAGTGAATATGGATGAACTCCAAAGTGGTCCCCTTATGGTGAAAACCCTCATGGGAAGACGCGTTGCGGAGTAAGAGAATCCATGCTTAATTGTGGAATAATGAGATGAAGGAAAATGAATTTGTCATGGAAACTATCCTATATGGATAGTTCTTGTCATGCCATTTATGGTGGTATGTAGAACATCACATAACTCCTCATGGTTAGAGATTTATGACAATGTGAAGTTGGAGAACTCAGGTTTGGGTAATGGACCCAAGTTTGTTTGATGGATAATGGTATGATTTTTGCTATATTTGAAGGTAATACTATTCTATATGGATATTACATGTCATTCCATTTCTGGTGGTATGTGGAATGTCACATAACGCCTCACGGTTTGATAGTTATGGCCTTACGAAGTTGGAGGACCCTCATATGTCATCTAGAAGCCCTAAAAGGTCAAAGTAGTCAAAGTGGTTTAAGAGATTTTATAAGGTAAATAATCAAGTGAAGTTATGAGTGTATTATAATTCAAAGTGAACAAAAAATAAATTATTTCAATAATAAATTTAATGGAGAAATTAGAAGTGGGTTAACCGTAAAATAAGGAAAGTGAGCCAAGTGACCTAGAAGATGTTTTTAAGGAAGCTACTTGGAGAGTATAAATAAGAGGCAAAGATCTCTCATTTTAATTACACTTGAGCATATTGAATATATATATATATATATATATATATATATAAGTCTTTGAGGTAACCAAGGATATATAAGCTGAATTTATGAGGGAAGGTGAAGAAAAGAAGGTCGAAATGCAAAGAAGGATAAATTCTTTTGATGGTGCTTTCTAAGGTATGTTATTTATAGGTCATCTCACAATTTTTTCTATAACATTTTTTTTATAATGATTCAGACCGTGAAATTGATATTCCATTGATAAAACATACCCAAGTATCTGTGGTAAAAAATTCAGCTTGTGGGTCGTTTTATTTTTGGACTTACACTCCGTGGAAAATAGGGTTTGTGGCTAGTCCTCAAACTAGTCAAAAACATGTGTTTCAGGTAAAAACATCATAACTGCTTCATGACAGATCCAAATTAAGTGAGACAAAATGTGTTGGTTAGGGTACATTCTTTAGTATTCTGTGTAATATTTTCAGATCAAGTCAATGAATTTTTTGTACAGGGCACGCTCTACAAGGTCACTCTCTAGAATAAGCCAGAATTCAACAAGGTATGTCATTTTTGCTATAACTCCTTTTCTGAGAGGTTCCAAGTAGTGAAACCTTGAGGAATTGTATAAACCACAATGAAGAACATTTTTTATCATTTTCAGATTTTTATTCATTATAGCTTCAAAGTTATGATTACTTCAAGTTAGGGTTGTTGACTAATCCAAAACTAGGCATGTGAGACTAAAGAAAAGTTTGATGAAAATGTTAGTCTCTTGTTATTAAAGTTAAGGAAGGTTTGCAATAATGTGATCATATAAACCAGGCCTATTACAAATCTACAAATCAGATTTTGATGATGAAATTGATGAGGGATTTTGGTTGAGGT
This sequence comes from Picea engelmannii, assembly GCA_009831015.1. Lineage (NCBI taxonomy): Eukaryota > Viridiplantae > Streptophyta > Pinopsida > Pinales > Pinaceae > Picea > Picea engelmannii. The sequence continues at coordinate 689,487 of ML778940.1, forward strand.
ACATGTTGAGTACATGGTTGAGACAAGTAGTTGATGAGTTGGCACATACATGAGGTGTATAGTTGATTATGTTGGTACATATTGATGATTCATAGTTTATGAGTAGTTGACACATGATTGGTACATACTTGGTACATGGTTGGATGCACTTTTTTATGGTACAGGTTGATTACAGCTTGTTTGGTACAGGTTGGTGCATGGTTGATGCACTTGTTTATGGTATAGGTTGATTACAGGTTGAGGTACTGGTTGATGCATGGTTCGTATTTATTGGTACATGTTTATAAAAGTATATCTCACAATGATAGTGTTACAGTGGTTCCATCATTCTACTTCTACTTTAGGGTGGCAGGATGAGGCAAGGACAGGTGGTTGTAGCCATCTTCTAGTTGTAGCCAGAGAACATAGGGGGTTGTAGCCTCCTTCTGGTTGTAGCCAAAGAATTGGGGAGTTGGATATTCTCTCAGGTTGTAGCCTGAGAAAATAGGGTGTTGGAGCCTCCTTCCAGTTGCAGCTGAAAACAAAGGAAGTTGGTGCTTCCAATGAATGTAATTCTTCAAGACATATAAGAAAAATCATTCTGATTTTTCTCCCAATTTGGGTTTCCACATAAAACACTGGTGTATTGTGTATGTCTGTGATTATTTATTTCTTACTGCTCATTATTGGATAATAATTCTACATTGATATAACATTTGAAGAAAAAGGATTATAATTACGCTATTACTGGTTCACCCCCCCCTCTCAGTATTTGACTATAATTAAACTATTTGAACTATTTGATTATAATTAAGTATTTGATTATAATTAAACTATTTGAAGAAAAATAGTTTAACCACTGAAAGGTAGATCATGGAGAGTACCAACTTGAATAAAAATGGAATACCACAGTTTGATGGACAAAAGTATGTTTTTTGGAGCATAAGGATGAAGACATATATATAGGCACATGGTTTTCAAGTTTGGCAATCAATTGTAGATGAACACACAACACCAGCTATTCTACCAACAAATGACAAAGCAGTGAAACTCAGTGAGAATAATTACAAAGACAAAAATGCACTTTTGAATGGTCCCAGTGATTCAGTATTCACCAAAGTTGCACATTTTAAATCCGCTAAAGAGATTTTGGACAAGCTTCAAAATATTTATGAAGGAGATTCAAAAGTCAAAGAAGCAAAGCTTCAAACTTACAGAGGTCAGTTTGAACAACTAAAAAAGAAGGAAGATGAAGATATCGCATCCTACTTCTTACGAGTCGATGAAACAATGAATGCAATCATAGTATTGGGAGAAGAAATCGAAGAATCTGTAATTGTTCAAAAGGTACTAAGATCTCTTCCTATGAGATTCAACCCTAATATATTAGCACTAGAAGAAATATTGGATCTAAACTCAATAAGCATGGATGAACTGCATGGAATCTTCACAGCATATGAGATGAGAACTGAACAGGAAAATCCAGATGTAAAAGAAGCAGCCTTCAAAGCATCCAAAAGATCAAAGAAAAAGAAAAAGTAACAAAAAGAATATAGCAGTAGCAGTGATGTCTCGGAAGATGATGAATAAGTGGCCAACTTCGTCAAAAGATTGAATAAGGGAACTAATGGTAGGTATAGAGGTAAGCTTCCTTTAATTTGTTTTAATTGTGATGGTATTGGTCATTTTGCTATTAAATGTCCTCATAAGAAAAAGAGAAATGATGAAAGTTACTCAAAAGGCAGACAAACATATAAAGGTAAAAGAACTACAAAGAAAGTTTTCAAGAAAATCTTTTGCACCAAAGAAGACATCTCATCATCATATCAAGATGAAGTCGGTGACAATGAAACAGGGAGATTTCTATTCATGGCAATAGAAGACTTTGATAAAGAAGACTCCGAAGAAGAATATGAAGAAGCATATGAAGAAGAAATTGAAGAGGCAAAAGTTGACTTACGAGAAGAATTAATGAGTTCCATAGAAGTTATCAAAAGAGAAAACAAGAAACTACAAGAAGAACTAGATAAGAAAAAAGACACTCAAGAACTAGAACAAATGATCACAAAATTGATGGTTTAAATAGAAGAAGATAAAATAATTGAAGAAGCACTCAAAGAACAACTAGAAGGAAAGGAAGAGATCATTGGAAACCTGGAAGTATATATTGTCACACTAAGAAAGGATATTCAAAAGAAAAATATGTAGAATAGCTCAAAAGTTCTGGATGACATTATCAGTAGTCAAAAATCTGATCTTGAAAAGTCCAGACTTGGATATAATCAGACAGAAAAGGGATCAAGCTCCAAAACAACAGAGAAAGAAACAAATCAAAAAATCTATGCAAAAACAATCAAAGGGGATAAAAATATATACAAGGAAGATTACAGGGACACTCCTCCACCGAGAAGATTTAGATTTCAGAATCAACAGCAGATAGACAGGCCTTAAGAAGAAGAAGGATTCGTAAGAGCACCTCCTTTCATAAGATCTTCAACTACCAGGTATCAAACTATATTTTTTGTTTTATGTTATGCATGTAATAATTTTGGGCATAAAGCTATAAATTGCAGAGCTAACAATAGGAACAATAACTACTTTGAGAGCCATACACAAAGGGGTTATTCAAGAAGACCTAGTGAAACACAAAGACGAAGTTACAATAGGTTTGAAACTTTGAGCACTGAAATGGAATTTTACAAATGTAACAATTTTGGACACATGGCCAAAAATTACAGAATGTCAGTCCCTCCTAAAGAACCTCAACAGAGTCACAAACAAGAACCTCAGAAAATGACATGGATAAGAAAGCAAGATTAGTATAGCAATGAAGAATGCACAGTCTCTCTACAAGCTAAACAAAAGAAATGTGGCAGGTATGTTAACAATGGATGTTCAAAACACATGACAGGTGATAGAGACAAGTTTCTTACATTACGAAAGGAAAGAGATGGATCAGTCTCCTTCGAAAATGTTGATTCAACCAAAATCATTGGAAAAGGCATGGTCTGAATTGGGAACAAGAATGAAAAGGAAAAAAATGTTCTACTAGTAGAATATATGAAACATAATCTTTTAAGTGTGAGTCAAATGTGTGACCAAGGTCATAAGGTTACTTTCGATTCAAAAAAGTGTGAGATAAGAAAAGAAGGTTCAGGGAAATTGGTCGCTACAACTGCTAGAACTTGAAGCAACATATATGTGTTAAGTGAAATTGGAAATGAAAAGTGTTGTCTAGGAAAGGAAGATGAAAGTTGGCTATGGCACAAAATAATGGGTCACATGCATTTTGATAACCTTGTCAAAGTCAGCAAAAGAGAAGAAGACAGAGAAATGCCCCAGATCACGAAACCAACCAACACTTTATGCAAGCATTGCCAAGAAGGAAAGAAAACAAATACCAGGTTCAAACCAAAGGAATATTCAACAACAATACCACTGTAAATTGTGCATACTGATCTAGTTGGACCAACTACAACAAAAGGATTAAAAGGTGAGAGATACTTTATGTTATTAGTTGATGATTATACAAGAATGATTGTAGTTTTCTTTATCAAGAACAAGTCAGAAGCTTCTGAAAACTTCAAGATATACAAGGAAATGGTTGAAAATGAGATGGATTCAAGAATCAAATGATTAAGGTTGGATAATGGAGGAGAATTCACCTCAAAGGAAATTCTCCGTCGCTAGGACACCTCAACAGAATGGAGTTGTTGAAAGAAGGAACATGCAGTACAAGAAATGGCTCGAACAATGATAATGGATTCAAATTTGATAGATATTTTTTGGACACATGCAGTGCATACAATAGTTCACATTCAAAACAGAGTAATGCTCAAAACAAAACTAGTAAAACTCCCTACGAGCTATGGAAAGGAAGACCAACAAATGTGAATCACTTCAGAGTTTTTGGAAGCAAATGATACATCAAAAGAGAAGATGGAAGAATGGGAAAGTTTGACTCTCGTGTGGACAAAGGAATACTTGTTGGTTACTCAAGTACAAGGGAAGAATACAAGTGTTATAATATAATATTAAACAAAGTTGGGGAAAGCGTCAATGTAACAATTGATGAAACAGATAGACCAGAATCAAAGGAAGAAGAAAACAAATCAATGGAACAAATTTTCGAAGAAGAAGATGAAAAAGAAGTAGAAGAGGAAAATGAAGATGAAGAGAATTAGATAGAAGGAGAAGAGAAATTTCAACAAGTATCTCCAAAGACACCTAGCAAACGAGTACAAAAGAATCATCCTTCAGATCAAATTATTGGAAACAAAGATGCGGGAGTTGAGACTAGAAGAAAAATCCGTTCACCAGAACAAACACACCTAGAAATCTTATCTACAATTGAACCAAACTGTTTTGAAGAAGCCAGCAAGGATGAATTTTGGAATAAGGCCATGGATGAAGAATTGGATCAAAGAGAGAAAAATGACACCTCGGAATTGGTTCCAAGACCAAAGAATAAGACTGTGATTGGTACAAAATGGGTTTTCAAGAATAAATTGAAAGAAGATGGACAAGTTACAAGGAACAAAGCTAGATTGGTATGTAAAGGATATGCACATATTGAAGGAATCGACTTTGAAGAGAAATTTGCCCTAGTTGCCAGAATTCATGCTCCAAAAATGTTAAAGTATATCAGATGGACGTAAAATCATATTTTCTGAATGGGGAACTTGAAGAAGAAGTCTACATTGAACAACCAAAAGGATTTCAGTTGTCAGAGAACACAAACTATGTGTGTAAATTAAATCAGGCCTTGTATGGTGTAAAATAGGCTCCTAGAGCATGGTACTCCAGACTGGATAAGTATCTACAACATGAAGGGTTCATAAAAGGAAGTGTAGAAAACAACCTCTACATCAAGGTAAGTCAAGGTAATATTTTATTAATTGAAGTTTATGTTGATGATATTATTTTGGTAGTGATGATGACAGGTTAAGCAAGAAAATTGCAAAAGACATGCAGAATGAATTTGAAATGTCGTTACTTGGAGAACTATCCTTCTTTTTGGGACTTCAGATACGTCAAAGAAACCAAGGAATTTTATTTCTCAAACCAAGTATATCATAGAAATGAGAAAGAGGTTTGGAATGGAAGATTGCAAACTAGTTATCACTCCCATGGAAACCAGTTGTAAGTTGAGCAAAAATGATGATTCAAAGTCTACAGATCAAAGGAAATATAGGTCAATGATTGACAACCTACTATATGTGACAACATCCAGACCAGATGTAATGCAAGCAGTTGGACATGTGGCACGATTTCAAGCAGCACCAAAGGAATCACATGTATTAGCAGTAAAGAGGATCTTCAGATATCTCAAAGGAAGAGAAGAGTTTGGATTATGGTATCCAAAAGGAAAATATATATCACTTATTGCCTACACAAATGCAGATTGGGTAGGTTGTATTGATGTCCGACGAAGAACCAGTGGAGCAATGTTCTACTTAGATGAGTGTTTGGTATCATGGCTAAGAAAGAAACAATCATCAATATCTCTATCTACAGCCGAGGTAGAGTATATTGTAGCAACAACATGTTGTACACAGGTTCTTTGGATGAAACAAACTTTGACAGATATACAGGTTGAGTATGATGAGCCCATTCCAATATATTGTGATAATACAAGTTCCATCAGTATCTCAAAAAACCTAGTGATGCACTCCAAGACGAAGAACATTCCAATCAAGTATCACTTTCTATGGGAACAGGTTGCAGAAAACAACATCAAAGTTGATTATGTGGAAAAAAAAGAACAAGTGGTAGACATGTTTACAAAACCACTTCCACGGGAAGCCTTTGAATATCTTCGCCAAAGACTTGGAGTTATTTCTACTCCAAAATGAATGATTTTTGAATGCTTATCTTATATGTCTTAGATGTACATGAGGAAGAACCATAAGAGGACAGTTCAATCAGGGGGAGAAGCCCCAGATGGAAAGATACCTTTGTCATTGATGAAAAAGGGGGAGAGATTTATCATATGCAGAGGACAGAGGCATGGTTCCAGGGAGAGAAGATTTATCAGATGCAGAGGACAGAGGCATGGTTCCAGGGGGAGCATGAGTGATATGATTTTAGTATTGCATCAGAGTGTTTCCATCAATGCCAAAGGGGGATATTATTGATTAAGGTTGGTTGTCATTGATGTCAACCCTTAAAGAAATCCCTATAACACAAAGGTTTGGGTAATGGACCCAATATTGTTGGATGTAAATATGACTCATTATTGTTTTTTCATGGTTGATAACAAGTAAATATGGATGAACTCCAAAGTGGTCCCCTTATGGTGAAATACCTCATGGGAAGAAGCTTTGCAAAGTAAGAGAACCCATGATTAATTATGGAATAATGAGATGAAGGACAATGAATTTGTTAGAGAAATTATCCTATATGGATAATTCTTGTCATTCCATTTCTGGTAGTATGTAGAATGTCACATAACTCCTCACGGTTAGAGAGTTATGACCATTTGAAGTTGGAGAACCCAGGTTTGGGTAATGGACCCAAGTTTGTTTGATGGATAACAATATGATTTTTGCTATATTTGAAGGTAATACTATTCTAGATGGATATTAAATGTCATTCCATTTCTGATGGTATGTGTAATGTCACATAACTCCTCACGGTTTGAGAGTTATGGCCTTACGAAGTTGGAGGACCCTCATATGTCATCTAGAAGCCCCAAAAGGTCAAAGTAGTCAAAGTGGTTTAAAAGATTTTAAAAGGTAAATAATAAAGTGAAGTGATGAGTGTATTATAATTCAAAGTGAATAAAAAATAAATTATCTCAATAAATTTAATGGATAAATTAGAAGTGGCTTAACCCTAAAATAAGGGAAGTGGGCCAAGTGACCTAGAAGATGTTTTTAAGGAAGCTACTTGGAGAGTATACATAAGAGGCAAAGATCTCTCATTTTAATTACACTTGAGCATATTGAATATTTATAGGTGTCTGAGGTAAACAAGGATATATAAGCCGAATTTAAGAGGGAAGTTGAAGAAAAGAAGGCCGAAATGCAAGGAAGGATAAATTCTTTTGATGGTGCTTTCTAATGTATGTTATTTACAAGTCATCTCACCATTTTCACTATAACATTTTTTCTATAATGATTCAGACCGTGAAATTTCTATGGCATTGAGAAAACATACCTGTAGGGACCATACTTAATTAAATCCAAAATTTCGTACATCTAAACATATAATTCCTTTCTCGCCCCGGATGGGGTGCCACGTGGACAGGGGGAGACAGATGGAGGCGCACTCGGCCTCGGCTTAAATGTCGAGGGCCGCCACCCACACGCCAATATTTACGATGGGGGACAGCCTCTGCAGCAAAGTTAAGTTGATGGTACCCCCCCCTCGCGCGTTCATTCACAGCGCACTTGGGACGGGAGGGGATAAGGGTTGGCAAATGGTTTCGGGCTATGGTTATATGAATCCCTCCACTACAGGGAAGAGCAGGGCTGCACCTGCTTTGGCTCCAATTCTCGTTGGATTGCTATGGTGCAGAACCGTTTCTTTGGTACTCAGACTCTTCGCATCATCGGGGGATCCTTCGACGTTTGATGTAGAACAGGGTAAGCTTGCCTGTGCCCTGCAACTCAATTCAATTGTGACTGGGTGCATCTGTCTTTTACGGCACTTGTTCCACTCGCTCCCCATGGTTAGAAAAAGAGGCAGACCACGTCGTGGCGCAGCCTGGGATGCTCGCAAGGCTCAAAGGCAGAGGAAGGAGCAACTGGAGTGGGCCTTGGCTCTGGCGACCTCCATCCTCAGAAAAAGAGCAAAGGAAGAGAAGTGGGCGCTCCTCGCCACCATAGCTGAACCTAGCGAAGGTTGCAGTAGAGACAAGCAGGATGCTGGCATGGAGGGAATTTTTCCACCCTGCATTGTGGAGGAAGACCCGACCTTGGCGGATTTTCCACTCGTGGTAAAGAATGAGGCGACTCCTCAGGTGAAGTGCACCTCCACTTCGGTTCAGAACGACTATATCCCCGACTGTCTCGTGGAATAAATTCCATGGCCGGGTGATGATAATGTTTGCAGTCATGATTCTCAGGGGAAAGAAGATGAAGAGGTGGGTGCTACGATGGCTGAGGAGCAGCGAGAGGGCGATGTTGGTGGGGAAGCAGCGACGGGCACGGTGGACTCGAGTGGCATCTTACATGGGTCTCTTCTCTAGGAGGAACACCTGGCTCTTGTTTTTTACCTTCGCGGCCACTTGTCAGACTTGGAGCTCCGGGTGTGCACAATGGGACGAAGCATGGACATGCTTCTTGACGCTTTCTCCAATGCGCCAGCTACGCAGAAATTCCCCCTCTGTGCGCAAGCTTTTGCCCTCCTGGCTGGGTTCATGTGGCAGAAGGATGAGGATGGCAGACCACCTGGCAGACCACCTGGCACATAGGTTTTTATGCTCTCGGTTCCTAGTTTACTTTGTTACTGTTTTATGTATCTTTGGACTGTTGGCATCTGTCCTGGTTTCCTTCGGGCAGGACATATGCCACAATGTTTATGCTCTATTTTTCTACTTGGTTCTACATATTATCATGCTACTCTATTTTACCTATGCTGGTTTCCGAATCTCGGCAGCATTTTCGGTAAATTCAGGCATACTTCTCTGTACATCTTGCAAAAGTTTTTTGCCTCTTTAATATAGCAGGGTCTACCCCCCCTTTTTTATTTAAAAAAAAAAACATATAATTCCTTTCTCATACATAAATAATTCATTCACCATCATATAAGCATAAATATTTAGTAGAAATAAAAATTTATCCACGGCATGAAAATAACTCAGCAAATTCATAATTAAAATACCTCCTTCTGATGCTAATTCCCACTGCTCTGGTTATCCTTTCCCTGCTTCCTTGCCTAGCCTGATGCACTGACCCAACTCTGCCCAAACCGACTAACCTCCCAGCCAGCTAGGAGCAGCTTGTATGGCTCCCTAGCTCCAGGATACCAAAAGGAATCCTGGCCCCCGTGCCCAAAACCCCCAGTAACCCGTTGCCCCCTGCGATGGTTCATCAAAACTGCAGAACCCAACAACAGAACCAGAAAATACAAACCAGAACTATCGTCTCTCCTCTCCCATAATTCTTCCTTCCCCCTCTTCTCATGATGCCCTCTCGTAGGACTCTTCCCCCGTCATATATTTCCCTTCACCGACTCTCCTCCGCCTCATTAATTTCCTTATCTCCTCCTTTATTACCTTATCCCCCTTCTTTAATTTCCTTATCTCCTTCTTTATTACTTTATCCTTAATTTAATGCTTCATTCCCCCCTTGCATACGTAAAGTATTTAATAAAATAAATTAAAATTATTAAGCCCCTTTAATTCATTACTCAAATAATTAATGAGTCAATTACTTAATTAATTAATCATTGACAGATATGAACAAGTAATTAATAAATAATTAATTAATTAATATTATTAATAAATAATTATTGTTTAACTAAACATATTAGGACAGTCAGATTGTCAAATTAATTATAATTAATAATCCCTATGCATCTATTTAACCAGGGTTGTTACAATACCCAAGGTTTGCAAGAATGTGATAATATACACCAGGTATATTACAGATCTACAAATCAGATTTGGATGATGAAATTGATGAGGGATTTTGGTTGAGATACATGTTGAGTACATGGTTGAGATAAGTAGTTGATGAGTTGGCACATACATGAGGTGTATAGTTGATGATGTTGGTACATATTGATGAGTCATATTTTATGAGTAGTTTACACATGATTGGTACATACTTGGTACATGGTTGGATGCACTTTTTTATGATATAGGTTGATTATAGGTTGTTTGGAACAGGTTGGTGCATGGTTGATGCACTTGTTTATGGTACAGGTTGATTACAGGTTGATGCATGGTTCAGATTTATTGGTACAGGTTTATAGTGGTATATCTCATAGTGATAGTGTGATAGTGGTTCCATCATTCTACTTCTACTTCAGGGTGGCAGGACGGGGCAAGGACAGGTGGTTGTAGCCACCTTCTAGTTGTAGCTGAAGAACATAGGGGGTTGTAGCCTCCTTCTGTTTGTAGCCAAAGAATTGGGGAGTTGGAGCTTCCCTTAGGTTGTAACCCAAGAAACTAGGGGGTTGGAGCCTCCTTCCAGTTGCAGTTGGAAAACAAAGGAAGTAGGTGCTTCCAATGAATGTAATTCTTCAAGACATATAAGAAAAATTATTATGTGTTTTTCTCCGGATTTGGGTTTCCACGTAAAACACTGGTGTACTGTGTATGTGTGTGATTATTTATTTCTTAATGCTCATTATTGGATAACAATTCTACATTGATATAACATTTGAAGAAAAAGGATTATAATTACGCTATTATTGATTCACCCCCCCCTCTCAGTAATCCAACAACAACAACAAGTACACCCTCCATGGGATCATAAGTCATATGGATCATAGAAATGCCAATCACATCTAATAATCAAGTTATTTAAACATGTGCATAAAATCATCTTTCCCAGACAAGTGCTCAAAGATGTTATGCTATTATACAAGCCAGATTTGTAGGGGTTGTTAGGAGGTCCTATTGGGATAATCCTCATCAGACGTGGGATGTTTCCAAGTGAAACCAAGTTCAGGCCATGTAAGTGGATGAGGTCGTGAGGGAAGTCTGAGAAATGGGTGCAGTCATGACAGGGGAATGTATGGATTACGTGTGGGTGCCTATGAAGAGGGTGAGTTGCACCTTGTCATGGATACAAGTGTTTCCAAGCCCATTCAATTCCTTTTATATTTTATATTATAATTTTTTCTTTCAAGAAACTAGTTAGGGGACACTGTCATGGCATGGTGAATAGTGGTGAAAATGGTACTCACAAACATTTCATGGAGATGAGAAGGTTGGATCATGATGAGACCCCTTTTCTCTTGGCTATGCCACCAAGAGATACTACCCTAGTGTGGTGACCAACTGAATGGTAGTGTCATACCACTACATGCCCATGGACCTAATAGGTTGGCTCATGGTGAGACCCCATATCCTCCAACTAGGTCTTGATTTCATTATGTTATGGGTCCCTCTGTTTCTTGTTGAGAAGCCTTTTATTTCTTTCTTGGGGATCCCTAGGTGAAGCATCTGAAAGTTTTGTTCTTTTGTATTTTATATTTTTCTATCTACTTTTACCCCCTGGGCCTTTAGCCCCTTCTTCCCATATGGTAAGGTACAACCCTTTGATATCTTGGAAAACCCAATGCCCGAACCAATGTATAGGATGGATGAGAGGGGAAAATGTGAAAAGTGATAAGTATGGTGAGAACGGGCAATGACCTTTCATGAACCCAACTAGTGGAAAATCAAACCCTATGGGATCCAAATTACTAGGGAATCATTTCATTCCCCTAAGGTGTGGACAAGTGGAAAGGCATAAGATCCAAGCACACATTAGAAGTAGAAATAATTAAATTCACATATTCAAATGTTTTGAGAATCAGAGTGAGACATACTGTGATACCCACACAATTTACCTCATGGAGAAAGACCCATTGTTGTTGAAGGACCAAGACAATGGGATGGATGGTGTTGTTGCTGACAAGGTAGAGGCATTGAAGAAGAAATATGGGCCCTCCAGGGCCAGGATCAAGTGAATATGGTTCTTGGTACTCCATGTCTAGGACCTGTGGGCCTCAAGTCATAATATCCTTAGTTATCCCTAGGCTAGGGGATAACATGATTAAACTTCAATATAGTATGGTGAAGATATGAGTGCATACCACTAATATACTTTAGAAGAGTCTTGAGAGTATGTAATGGAATTCCAAAAGATAATTCCTTCCTCTTAAATTCTTGTGTATAATCATGAACATTATTTACTTTTCCTTGCCTCAGATGTTTCCAAGAAAACATTGATGTTTACATATAATCTAATAGATCAAATTTATTTCTTAATGAAGTAGTAAACTCAGTCCATGAAGAAATAATTTTACCATGTTGAATAAGATCAGACTATGTCTGACTCTACCACCATATCAAAGTTGTGTCGCTCATGTGAATAATAGCCAATTGTATCCTTGAAGTGTCATATGTGATATTTTGTACCTTGCAATACCCTTCAATTTGTTTGAACCAATTATCCAAATTATTTTCATTCAAATCCCCATCATAAGTAGGAACATCAAACTTTACATCTATCTTTAATAAAGGCATATCATGAGAATGAGAAGACTTCTTAGAATGATTTTTCCTGTTATGAGAAGAATGTTTCCTTCCCTTGAAAGAAAATGATGTTGGTGATGATTAAGGGGACAAAGGATGTCCTGAAGGTTTTTCACTTTCTCCTCATCCTTCAACTGCTTCATTTTTTACCATTGCTTCAACTGGACCACCTTCATTTTTATGAGGAGTTTCTCTCCTTCTTTCTAGTTCTTCCCAAAATTCCTTAACCATACTTTTCATCTCAAGAAACATCCTTTGAAACTCCTTATCATCCTCAGACATATATTCTTCATGCTCCATTTCTCCTCTTCGAGTGAATCCCCTTGAACCAATTAAAGGATTATAACTTTCAATATTTCCTTCACCTCACTTAGACTTGGACCTCATAATAATTCACTTGCAAATACACATCAAAACTAGCTCTGATACCACATGATCTGAAAATACCACATGCATTTTGATACCAACTTGATCCTTAAATATCAATAAAAATCTGATACTAATTCATCCCAAAGAATTATTAGATGCCAATACACATACACATCTGACCAAATTCGGTAAATTGAAGATCACTTGACTATTTGCAAAATATCATGTGAATATGCTTATTTTTCCATAGACTTCATTAATACTGATGAATAACTTGAAATGTAAATGAGATAATACAACATAAAATAAAATAACTCAAATACATATGTAATTGACATATATCATTGCATCTTCAAATTCCCTTTAAATAGCATGATTGTTCTTCATCATCTCAAAATTCCAAATTACATTATAATATAGGGTTACAAAAAATTAATTTTAAATATGCACCAAAAATCCTCTACTCAAATGCAAATTAGAGTGAACCATTGAGTTCCTGGAAAAACATTATGCAAAATTAATATAAAACACTTGAAATTCCATCCAGGTGACCACTAGCATACTTTACAATGTACCCTCATATGTTATGCACCCTTGACATGCTTTAAGAGGAAAAAACCCACATTGGAATGTGTATACAACCTTGGAATGTGTGTACAATCCTTAGGGTGTTTTCCCATTAAATAGGGAACCCATCATAACTAAATTTCGTAACTTATGGTTGTCATTAATTACAATTTGTTGGGTTTTGTAACCAAAACCCAACTATATGGGAGTAGGTTAGAGATAAATATTATATATAATAGGTCAGGGGTTCGAGTCCCATCGACCATACTATATAAACCCTTCTAGTTACAACAAAAAATCATAATATACAATTCCCTGAGCAAATTTTGGAGCGGATATAAATTTACTATATATAATACATATAGTTTGAAACCACTGCAAAATTGTTGGAACAAATATGTATAACATTATATCACATGGTTATAATCTCCCACCATAATATGTTTTATCCCTTCCATAGTGAGTGTGAGTTATACAACATGTGACATGATCAAGTGCTAGCCACCGATATGAATCTTTAGACCATGTGAAATATCTAATACACCATTTATATATCAAGTGGAAATGTGTAGTGTGTTGGTAGCATGGGCTTGTTAAATCATTGGTGGATATGGACATTATGGGTTCGATTCCCCTGGACTCCATAATACTTTTACACAACACCAACCAACATTATCCAATAGGAAGTTTCCTTGTGGCCATTTCTCATTCATTGTTCAAATGCCATGCATCATGAACTGATTGAACCACTTAGATGCCAACTCAGCTGCTAAAGAACCTTTCCACATCACCATGCCAAGTCATCATGTGCCATGTCATCCTGTGATAGGTAATCATGCCATGTGTCCCCTTCTGGTGGTGCCACATGACACCCCTATTTTTCTTGGTTTGACCAAACTTTGATTTCCAGTCACTTTTTCATGTGATCTTTGTTTGATGTGTCATCCACACCATTGGAAAGCTGACGATGATCTCTACGCAGTGATGTTGTTTTAGAGATGATTTGAGATACCTGAATTTTGATCTTTTATGGATCCTCTGGGAGCTTTGTGAGCATTTTAGATCCTTTTGGACCTCTATGAGCATCCTTTAGATCCTCTTGGATCACACCTCCCCACTAAAGAACATTTGGAGATCCAAAAGTACAAATTCTCAACAACTTAGTGATGATAATTCACTCTTACATCTTGGTTATTCTTTTGGAATTAAGTATTCATATTGGGTATTCGATCTTAAGTGCTAGATCAGAGCATTTATGTATTCTTCTCTAGAATATAGCTCTAAATATGGCCTTTAGAACTGTAGCTAATATGATATATAGATCTAGTTCTGGCTCATATATTCCCTGACAACAAAAGTATTTTTCACTGAATTTTTTCTATACATGTATCATGTATTTCAACATCAACTCCCAACTTCTTTTGTGGAAGATAATCTATCTCGGATAATATGAAACCAAGTTGAATGTTGATCTATTTATTTCCCATTTTGACTCTTTGTTCTTGTATGCTTGATGTATCTTTAGAATTCCCTGAATGAGTAATATGTTCATTGTCGCTCCTTCCTTGGAAAACAATTTTGCTTGTACTGTTATCATCTGTACCTTCCTTGAATTTTTTTGTTCAAGATATACATCCATACGAACATGAAATAGTATTTAAAGATGCTTATAGCATGGAACTTGTGTGCCTCTTATAAGAGTATTATTCAAAAATCAAGTGAGAATGTTTTCACCTCACTTTTTCGACATCATTCATCCTTCCTTCTTGGATAATGAGTACCTGACTCATCAAAAATACAATGAAGACTAAAACAACATTGCTAACCAAATTAACCATTCCCTTAAATTCTCAATCTCTACCATTCATTGTTGCAGTAACCAACCATAATCTACTAATTAATAAGAAAATGATCAATAAAACTAAATATACATATGTGAAAGAGAATGAACCATCAACATATCTACCCTTCTTAATAGGAACAACACCAACCAAAGGAAATGTTATGATTTCAATTGTAGGTTGTAAATATGGATCCCGGATATTAGCATTAGCTATCATGTTCCCTATGGAGACAAATGTCCAATTCGTCTTCATCCAATGAGGTCTCATAATGAACCCAATCCCATCATTGAAAATATGATACTTGTTATCTTCCCTGCATATAATCGCCTTACTATTGTAGACATATGGACTTCCCAGAACCATACTGCAAATGTCAATTGGAACCATGTCTAACTCTACCTCATCAATGAAATTGGATGTGATTGCGAACTATATCTTGCATCGCTTAGTTACCTATACATGAGCATTATCAAAAATCCAACCCAAATGATACGGTCTTGGATGAGGCCTAGTTTCCAATCCTAAATTTTGTAAAACTTGCTCTCAAATAAGATTCACTTGTGATTCACCATCAACAAGTGTATCAATCTTAGTGTGTTTTAAGATAAATCATAAATGAAACATTTTTTTTCTTTTCCTTCCATCGGGGATTACTTTAGGATTTTCATAACAAGTGCATGAACTACAACATGAAATAAAAGATTTATCTTTAATTACCATAGTTTTAACCTTGGTTTCATCCTCGAAATATGATCCAAGAGCCTACAGCATGGTCATCGTATTATTGTTACCCTTTCTAGGTTGATCCCACTTCGACTTCAATTCTGGATACAACTTCCAACAATGCTTCTCATCATGACCTTTCTTCTTGTAGTGAGAACATGTAATATTTTTCAATTCATCCTTATTCACTATAGTTGTCTTCTTATTATTCCTTTTGTGTGGCTCTCCTGACTCATATTCAACATTGTTTCCTTTGTTGGCTTCAAGATGTGTAGCTTGAACTGATACTACGTCACTATTAGTAGGATTAAACACCAATATAGTATGGTGAAGATATGAGTGCATACCACCAATATACTTTAGAAGAATCTTAGGAGTATGTAATGGAATTCCCAAATATAATGCCTTCCTCTTAAATTCATGTGTACAATCCTGAACATTCTACCCTTTTGCTTGCGTTATATGTTGCTAGGAAATCATTGATGTTTTCATATAACCTAATGGATCAAATTGATTGCTTAATGTATCAGTCCATGAAGAAATGATTTTACCATGTTGAATAAGATCAGCTTGTGTCCGACTCTCCCACCATATCAAAGTTGTGCCTCTCTAAAGAAGAGTATCCAATCATATCCTTGAAGTGCCCTATGTGATTTTTCATACCTTTCAATACACTTCAATATGTTTGACCTAATTATCCAACTTTGTTTCATTCAACTGTCCATGATAAGTAGGAAAATCAAACTTTACATCTAGCTTTAACAAAGGCAAATCATGAGAATGAAAAGACTTCTTAGAACACTTTTTCCTCTTATGAGAAGAATGTTTACTTCCCTTGGAAGAAGAATAAGAATATGATGATGATGATGATGATTGGGACAAAGGAGATCCTATAGGTTTTTCACCTTCTCCTCCTCCTTCAACTGCTTCATTTTTTACCATTTTTTCAACTATACCACCTTCATTTTGATGAGGATTTGCTCTCCTTATTTCTAGGTATTCCCACAATTCCTTTACCACATTTCTCATCTCAAGAAACATCCTTTGAAACTACCTATCAGACTCAAACATAAATTCATCATGCTCCATTTCCCCTCTTCGAGTGAATCCCCTTAAACCAATTTCAGGATTATAACTTGCAAGCTTTCCTTCACCTCCCTTAGACATGGCCCTCATAAGCATTCACTTGAAAATAAACATCAAAACAAACTCTGATACCACATGAGTTTTGATACCAACTTGATCCATAAATATCAATAAAAATGTGATACTAATTCAACCCAAATAATTCTTAGATGTCAATACACATACACATCCGACTAGATTTGGGAAATTGAAGATCACTTGACTATTTGAAAAATATCATGTGAATATGATTATGTGTCCATAAACTTCATTAATAATAATGAATAACTTGAAATGTAAATGAGATCATACAACAGAAAATAAAACAACTCAAATACACATGTAATTGACATGCATCATTGCATCTTCAAATTCCCTTTAAATATCATGATTGTTCTTCATCATCTAAAAATTCCAAATTACATTAGTGAATCATTGAGTTCCTGGCAAAACATCGTTCAAAATTGATATAAAATACTAGAAATTATGTCAAGGTAAACCCCAACATGCTTTGCGGTGTAGCCTCATATGTTATGCACCCTCAGCATGATTTACAAGGAAAACAAATACATTGGAATTTGTATACAACCTCGAAATGTGTGTACAGTCCTTGGGGTACATGTCCATTAAATAGGGTGCCACTCTTAACTAAATTGTGTAACTTCTAGTTGGCATTAATTACAATTTGTTGGGTTTTGTAACCAATCCCTAACTATAGGGGAGTTGGTTAGAGCTAAACATTATATATAGTAGGTTGGGGGATCAAGCCCCGCCAAACATACTATATAAACCATTTTATTTACAATGAAAAACCATAATATATAATCCCCCTCGTGAATTTTGTAGGGGATATACATTTACTATATATAATACATATAGTTGGAAACTTCCATGCAATTGTTGCAATGTATATGTATAACATTATATCATATGGTTATAATTTACCACCATAATATGTGTTAGCCATTTCATAGTGAGTGTGGCTTATATGGAATGTAACATGATCAAGGACCAAGGGTTGAGGGCTTAGGCCCTCGGCCCTTTGGCCACCCATATGAAGCTTTAAACCATGTTAAATATATCATATGTCATTTATATATCAAGTGGAAATGTGTGGTGTGTTGGTAGCATGGGATTGATAATGATTTGTTTGATAGAAAGGTAATGGGGTCTATTCTCCTAGACCCCATAATAATTTTACACAACACCAACCAACATTATCCAATGGGAATTTGCCACATGGAAGTTTCTCATTCATTGTTCAAATGCCATGTGTCATGAGTTGATTGAACCACTTTGATGCCAAATCAACTACTAACGAACCCTACCACATCACCATGAAAACTCATCATGTGAAATGTCATCCTATTCCATGTTTCATCCTCTGGTGGTGCCACATGGCACCCCCATTTTGCTTGGTTTGACCAAAATTTGACTGCCCATAACGTTAGCATACGAGCTCTATTTGATGTGTCATTTAAGCCATTGGAAAGCTGATGAAGATCTATACGTAATGATATTGGTTTCGAGACGATTTGAGATAATTTGATTTTGAGATTTCATGGATATCCTAGGACCTTTATGAGCATTCTGGATCCTCCTAAACCTATCTGAGAATTATTTATATCCTCTTGGATCACACCTCCCAACTGAAGAACTTTTGGATCTCCAGAAGTACAAATACTCAAAAATTTAGTGATGATAATTAATTCATCCATCTTACTGATTATTTGGAAATAAGTTTTCATATTGGGTCTTCGATCTTAGGTACTATATAAATGCACTTCTATCCGATTCTCTGGAATATATCTCTAACCCTAGCCTATAGAACTATAACTAATATGATATATAGCTCTGGTTTTGTCTCATATATTCCCTGACAACAAAAGTATGGTTCATTGAATCTCTATTATACATGTATCCTGTATTTCAACATCCACTGACATCTCCTTTTGTAGAAGATAGTCTATCTCAGCCAATATGAAACCAAGTCGAATGTTGATCTATGCATTACCCATTTGGAATCTTTATTCTCATATGCTTGATGTATCTTTATAAGTCAATGAATGAATACTCTTTTCATTTCCTCTCATGCCTTGGAAAACACTTATTCATGTATTGTTATCATCCATACCTACCTTGATTTATTTTTTTCAAGGTACACATCCATACAAAGATTAGATAGTATTTAAATATGTTTATAGCATGCACCTTTATGTGCCTATTATCAAAGGATTATTCAAAAATCAAGTTAGAATTTTTCTGCCTCACTTGTCCATTATCATTCATCCTTCCTTCTTGGATAATGAGCACTCGACTCATCAAAACCATAATGAAGACTAAAACAACACTATTGACCAAATTAACCATTCCCTTAAATTCATAAACTTTTCCATTCATTGTTGCAATATCCAACCATAATCCATTGATTAGTAATAAACAAATCAATAAAACTGCATATACGGATGCAAAGGAGAATGAACCATCAACATATATGCCCTTCTTAATAGGAACAAAACCAACCAAATGACATGTTCTTCTTTCAACCTTAGGCTTTAAATATGGATCCTGGATAATATCAATATCTATCATGTTACCTGTAGAGACAACTGTCAAATTCGTATTTATCCAACGAGCTCTCACAATGAACTCAATCCCATCCTTGAAGAGATGATACTTTTTCTTTTCCATGTATAAAATGGCCTTCCTATCATAAAAGTATGGAATTCCCAAAACCATCTCGCAAATGTCAAGTCGAACCACTTCTAACTCTATCTCATCAATAAAACGGGATGTGATCATGAACTGTAAATTGCATTTGTTAGTTTCTTGTACCTTAGCATTATCACAAATCCAGCCCAAATGATATGGTCTCGGATGAGGCCTATTTTCCAATCCCAAATTATGAACAACTTTCTCTGAAATAAGATTCACTTGTGATCCACTATCAACAAGTGTATCAATATTAGTGTTCTTTGAGATAACTCATAAATGAAATAGTTCTTTTCCTTTCCTTCCATGAGGGATTACTTTAGGATTTGCATAAGAAATACATGAATTGCAACTTGCAACAAAAGATTTACATTTAATTCCCATTGTTACAAGGAAAATCTCTCTATGGCTAGGGGTAAACCACAAAAGATGAAACAACACCGAAAAATCAACTATAATCTCAAGTATGCCATATAAATGAAATGATAACAAGACAAGACTAAAATCCTACCTCATACATACATTCAAAGAAGACCATCGTTAAGAATGTGACCCAAATATTTATACCTACAACTTATCCTCAACAACAAAGATATGAAAGCATATAGTGATAATATATGATGTTAGCATATAAATTAGCATACATGATGAATACACCCATGTAAATTAATTCAAATATTTGCAAGATATCAATTGGATGAGAAAATAGTATTTCTATTAAAATAATCAGCAGAAGTACATAGGTGACAAACTTTTGTAATGACACATATCGGACTGAGAAAATAATTCCCTCTAGCTGGGCCTCCACCACTTCAATCCTTCGCAAAGGGAATCTCATATATAGGAGTCAATGATATTATCCATCACAAAGTAGGAAGAGCTTGGAGGATAAACACAAGAAGTTCATACTTTCAAGGACAAAGGGATGCAGACTCAATATGAAGTGAAATTTCTCCAAAGTGTCTTTTCTCTCAAAGTTGAATTCCTCTTATTCTTGGAAATGGCTCAATTTATAGCCTCCCAATGGAACTGGAGGGTCGATTCAAAGAGTTTCTAATATATGGAAGGTCAAGGATCAAGGATCTCATGACATAACATGGAAACCCAATTTTGTTTTAATTTTTTAGCCCCAAACCCGATGTATGCGGTTTGTAGTGGAGAAACCTGTGTATATGCATGTTATATAAATGATAGGGCACGCATATGTAAAAAAATGTGCATTTTTGGCTCTGGAGTGAAAAAAAAGGGGACTTCAAGTTTGTAAATGGAAATGAAAGGCCATCCAAGAAAGATGCATGGAGTGAGGAAAAAAATTCTATAACACCCATAGTTTTAACCTTGATTTCATCCTCGAAATCTGATCCAAGATCCTACACCATGGTCATGGTATTCTTATTACCCTTTCTTGTAGTGAAAACATGTTATCCTGTACATTTAATCCTTCTTCATTGTAGATGTATTCTTACTCTTCCTTTTAGGTGGCTCTCCTAACTCATCTTCAACATGTTTTCCTTTGCTAGATTCAATATATGTAGCTTGAACTAATACTATGTCAATATTTCTAGGATTAAACATCAATATAGTATGGTGGATTTATGAGTTCATACCACCAATATACTTTAGAAGATTTTTAGGAGTATGTTATGGAATTCCCAAATATAACACCTTCCTCTTGAATTCCTATGTATAATCCTGAACATTCTTCCCTTTTCCTTACTTTAGATGTTGTCAAGCAATCATTGATGGTTGCATATAAGCTAATGGATCAAATTGTTTTATTAATGTAACAGTAAACTCAATCCATGAAGAAATGATTTTACCATGTTGAATAATATCATGCTATGTCTGTCTCTCCCACCATATCAAAGTTGTGTTTCTTAGGCTAATAGTAGCCAATTGTATCCTTGAAGTGTCGTGTGTGATTTTTTTACCCTGCAATACACTTCAATCTGTTTCACCCAATTATCCAACTTCTCTACATTCAACTCTCCATAATAAGTAGGAAAATCAAACTTTACATATAGCTTTAACAAAGGCAGATCGTGAGAATCAGAAGACTTTTAATAACGTTTTTTCCTCTTATGATAAGAATGTTTACTTCCCTTAGAAGATTATGATGATGATGATTATGATGGGGATGAAGGAGATCCTAGAGGTTTTTCACCTTCTCCTCCTCCTTCATTTGCTTCATTTTTTACCATTGTTTCAACTGGACCACCTTCATTTTGATGAGGAGTCTCTCTCCTTCTTTCTAGGGCTTCCCTCAATTCCTTAACCATATTTTTCATCTCAAGAAACATCCTTTGAAACTCCTGATTATACTCAAATGTAAATTCTATAACTTTCAAGCTTTCATTCACCTCACTTACACTTGGACCTCATAAGCATTCACTTGGAAATAAACGTCAAAACCAACTCTGATACCACATGATCTGAAAATACCACATAAGTTTTGATACAAACTTGATCCTTAAATATCAACAAAACTATGATGCTAATTCAACCCAAATAATTCTTAGATGTCAATACACATACACATTCGACTAGATTCGGGAAATTGAAGATCGCTTGAATATTTCCAAAATATCATGTGAATATGCTTATTTGTCCATAAAATTCATTAATACTGATGAATAACTTGAAATGTAAATGAGATAACACAACATAAAATAAAATAACTCAAATACACATGTAATTGACATAGATCACTACATATTCAAATTCCCTTTAAATAGAATGATCATTCTTCATCATCTCAAAATTCCAAACTACATTACAATATAGGCTTAAAAAGACAAAATTTTAAATATGCTCTGAAAATCTACTGCCAAAATGTAGAAATGAAGTGCGTCGTAGAGTTCCTGGTGAAACATTGTGCAAAATTGATATAAAATACTTGAAATGTCATCAAGATGACCCCCAACACACTTTATGGTGTAGCCTCATATGCTATGCACCCTCGACATTCTCTACGAGGAAAAAAATCACATTGGAATGTGTATACAACCTTGGAATGTGTGTAAAATCCTTGTGGTGCATGCCCATTAAATAGGGAACCCCTCTTAACTAAATTTTGTAACTTTTGTTTGGCATTAATTACAATTTGTTGGGTTTTGTAACCAAACCCCAACTATAGAGGAGTTGGTTAGAACTAAATGTTATATATAGTAGATCGGGGGTTTGAACCCCATCGACCATACTATATAAACCCTTTTAGTTAAAATGAAAAACCATAATATATAATTCCACATGCGAATTTTGGAGAGGATATACATTTATTATATATAATACATATAGTTTGAAACCTTCGCACAATTGTTGGAACGAATATGTATAACATAATATCATATGGTTATAATATTCCTCTAGAATATGTGTTAGCCCTTCCATAGTGAGTGTGGGTTATATGGAATGTAACATGATTAAGGGCCAAGGGTAGAGGGATTAGGCCCTCGGCCCTTTGGCCACCCATATGAAGCTTTAAACCATGTTAAATATATAATACACAATTTATATATCAAGTGGTAACGTGTGGTGTGTTGGTAGCATGGGCTTGATCAAAATCTAGTGGATATGGAGGTCATGGGGTCGATTACCCTGGACTCCATAATAATTTTACACAACACCAACCAACATTAGCCAATGAGAAGTGTTGAGTGCTCAACACACCCTAAAATCTTTTATGAATTTTTTTCTCTTTTTGGGTACAACTTGTTTTCCTTCTGTTGTTCTTTTTGAATTGAGTTTGTTGTGTAGGGATCACTAAGTTTGTTTCAATATCTCATCGTCGATAAAGTTGGATTTATTTGGACCTAGAAAATTGAAACCTTTGTATCTAAAAAATAAATTGGCATTTTAACTAAGGATTCACAGCTAAAATTGTGACCCACACACTTATGTTCGGCATCGGAAAAATCCGAGTAGTTAAATGACCACATAGTAACAATAATCATTGATCATTGATGTATCATCGGTATCGGTAAGCAATGAAGTAGATCTGCACTGGATGTTCATAGAGAAGATTCAGGAAATGGTCAATATCCCATCAGCATCGGTAGAATATGAGAGGGATAAACAATGACATGAGGCACGATGAACCTATGATAATTGATTACTAATGCATTTTTTGAGGTTGGTGAAATCATAAATATTAAAATAATGGAAAATTTCCGCATTAGCACATCACTGATCACCGATCCCCAATGCATTTTCGACATCGGTAAGTCTTGAGAGGGGTAATCCAGGAACACTTTTTTTAAACTTATCGTCGATCGTCGATCCTTGATACTTTTTCAGCATCGACAACGTAGGAATTGTTTGTTAAAATTCTTATCTAACGAAAATCTCTGATTCTGAATAACACTCTTAAATGAAGGCAATCTCAAACACCACATGTCTTTGTCACGTAGGCATTTCGTACGGCCTAGTTTCACCCCGAGTCACCTTAGGTTTCCTCGTGTCCTAGTCACACTTCCAAGTCAACATTTCCACATTGGTGTTGTATGGGAAGATGGATCAACATTGCATTTTTTACCAAGAGATATCAATAAACATTGTCTAAAGAAAAGCGTCGACTCCCAATCCTCCCATTAAAATTAGAGGAAATATGGGATGTTTTCAAAACAAAATAAGATCAGATTCTACCATTTAATAGGACAATTAATGTTTCACTTTGTATATATTGCTACCACGTGCACCGATCGAATAATGGGTATTTGAAATTGTCGATGAATCATAATATAGTCGGTGCCTGTGCCACCAACTTACGACTACATTTAATCTCGAGCACAATGCAGATTTGGCAACAGATTTTGCAGAACCTCATTTACACCTTGAATTGAAGAACTGGTGCAACAAGGTAAGTACTCTCTCCATTTAAATCACTAAGACATTTTCAAACTCCAACATTCTGCACACAATTTTATCATTTCTAGAGAAGTCGAAGAAGCGAAGAGAGTGTCTCAAGAGTTGCACTTGATTCTGAGAATTTCAAAAACAAGTTAAGCTAGTGCGAAGAACAAGTATGTGTTAATTTTATCATTTTGACGGTCGCATTTTTATATATCAACATTCTCTCTGCAACACGGTGTCTAACTCTATTCTCTTTGCAGGGAAAAATTCCTCCAAGGAAGCCAATGATCAGACGCTCACCAAGGGCACCAAAATTGAAGGAAGCAGAGATCGGTGAAGGATCTTCTCTCAGAATTGTGAGGCAGCTGGACTTTGCTACTACAAAAGAATAGGTCATCAAAAAATCAACTAAGAAATCATTTTCTCATCACCTTGCTTTTGGCGATACAGAAGCAAGCACTGGCTCAAAGATAATTATCTTGCAATGGGGATATTTGTTCAACAAAATTAACTGGGAAGATTACCTGGAGTTTATTCCCCACAACAACCCAGATGCAAGGGTGCTCGATGACAAGGTTTTTATAAACATCTGGTGGTCATCCCTACATATGGTAGCCTGTCGAACCCCATTATTTCCTTTCATTGAGACTCTGGGTTGGACAGTCGATCATACAAATGCGATGAAGTGCCTAGTCAATGATGAGAATGGTGGACGTGTCGGTGTTTGTCTCCTTACAGAGGTCCAGAAATATTACAAGATCAGGGACCTGGAGGAGAAGCTAAACACATATTTTGTAGTGAAGTTTTGTAAATTACATGACACCAACCAATTAATGGCCTCCTGGTGGAAGGAAGACAAGAAATTCACAAACCAGAGCAACGACTAGTACGGGACAACAAATCTAAGGGAGCCATACATCTACTTAATGGCTATAATTTGCCGATTATACAGGGAGAAAGATTATGCTAAGTTATTGGAGGCATAGATGCCCTTGGAATACACTGTGGCCATTTCCAAGATCAGCTTCCATTGGGGAGCGATCATCTCTAAACAATTGAGCACCAACATATTGCAGACTCAGACACCAAAGGAGGGAGAAGCACCCGCTTTTCACATGGATTCATATTTTCTAGACGTGATCTATGCAAGGTTTTGTAACAGATATCAAAATTGACTGTGCTGCCCAAGGTACAAATTGGTTCTCATTCATTTACATTTGATCATGTATATGGTAGCACTGGGTCTCCTTCATCATCCATTTTTGAAGAATAAGTTGCTCCACTTGTTGATGGTTTCTTCCATGGCTACAATGCTATGGTTCTTGCATATGGACAGATTGGTTCTGGTAATACATATACCATGGGCACTGGTTATGGTGTTGGTGGTGAAATAGGAATTATTCCTCAGGTTATGGAGAAAATATTCAAGAAGATTGAAAGCCTAAAGCATCAAGAGGTATTCACATTAACAAGGGGCTACTAGCACTTGGGAATGTCATCAGTTCATTGGTAGATGATCAATCATGAAGGGTTTTTCTTCCCTACAATGGTTACACATTAAATCATGTCCCAGGATCCAAGCAAGAACACTCGAAGGAGCCATATTATGCCTAAAATTATCCCATTGAAGGCCAGAAGGTGTGTTGAGTCTACTAGATGACCATTTGAGTGACCTATGTGCCATTAATTGAAGTTGTGTATTTGGGCTTGAATCTGCCCTATATGAGCATTGTTATAAGCATTGTAACAATAACACATGCGTAGGACTTATTTAGAACAGACGGAATAAATATAATCATGCATTTCGAAACATAAACCTATGTCTTGTTACAGGGAAAGGTTTTGATACAAAGTTTCTTTCTGGTTCAAGTTTTTAGCAGAGAGGCTCCTCGCCATTGATTTTAAACTCATAGCATCAACTGTTAGATTATCATACTGGTGAACATCTATTTCATCCTTCTTAGACAACAGGTTCAACTGTTTCCTTGTTCACTTCACCCACCTCAGCCATGAAATCAATGGTCGTCTTAGACAAACCTTGATGCAAGTAATGAAATGCCAGCTAGTGCAGATACTTGAACTCACGATTTTGTTACAAGTGTGAGCACTTATCAATCAAAAGTAACTAGAGTTAGGTAATGGATGTCTTGGCTTCTTTTATGGAGAACTGGTGATGATTCATCTTTTGATGGCACTTATAGAAAATCTTGACATAGCCTCGAATGTATCAACTTCTATGGATACAACTTCTGTATTTTCTCTTGTTCAAGCTCCCAAGGGGATAAGGAGGTCTTGCAGAGAAGGAAAACAACAACAAGCTGGATAAGTGAATTGGAATTTCGAAGGTGATGCACACTGTAGAAGACTCTAGTGCATCAATGATACTGCGGAGAGGAGTTCTTTGCCAAATTGGACATGTTGTTGCATAATGTTACAGAGATGTTATTTGTTATAGTAAGGGTCATTACCTTACTCTTAACAAGGCTCACTAAGATTGTAATAATTTGTCTCTCTAATGACTAGACTTTCTGGGTGGACATTGAAGATGATCTCAAACCTTTGGGCCTGTAGGTTTGCAACACTTTGTGTTAAACCATGAATTCCTTTGTTAGCAATGTGATGGATCCAAATAACATTCATGTGGCCTGTTGTTAATTGCACAGACAGATTGGAGACTATTTATGCATAATACTAGTGCACACATTGTCTTGTTTGTAAGACAAAGAGACCGGGCGAACATTCATCGGCTGAAATCGACAAGAAGAGTTCATCGATGTGGAAGATTTACTCGGATATTCCTATAGTTGATGAGAGGGGTAGTGTCAAACAACGTCGGTCCGTAAAGATCCTCCTTCCTGCATAAATAAGAGCAGGTAAAGATTTGGTTTCACTCGTTAAACAACAACTTGGTGCATTAGATATTCTAGAGCTATGAGAACAATCTGCATACTTTGATAGACCAAATCCCTCCACTCCTTCATATACGCTGAGGATGATAACGATCAATCACTGCCCAATAATTTAATGAAGACATAGGCTTTTTTTCGAGCGATAGAGAACAGTCTTCTGGAAAATGGCTAACTGAATTTGTTGTCGGCGGTAATGGCGGACTTCTTATTGTAGATTGTGCAAATCAGAGACCTGACCTATTTGGTGGCACGTTGGCTCATGTGGGGGTTATGGGCATGTTGCATTTTTTTCCACACATGGACTACTAATTATGGCTCTTTCAGATAAGTCAGAGAGATTCCCCTGACAGGACTGACAATACTGTCAAGGGCCGTTTGAATAAGTTTCTCTCGATTATTGATTGCCTCTGGCTATGCAGAAACCCCGTATAACGTTCAACCAGTTCTGTGGCCAAGCAATCATCAAAAGTGCAGGAATAAACCCTAGTTTGTTGTTCATCGGGATTTTGTTGGGAGTTGTACATGGTATAGTTGAGGCATTTTTCAGACGATATATCAAGGGTAGTTATTCTAGGACGAGACAAAATCCTTGCGGTCGAGTACTTAAAACCAGCAAATTATCTGCATGATGATAATCGATATCACTGTTTGAGGCACGAGATCGAAACTTTGAAGAACGCCCATTACAGAAGAATCCTTCGTCGCCGGGACCTTCTAACTGCTCCTGGTGTGATAGTTCATCTATGTGACTATGTGGTTAATGGATCGTTGTGGTAATTTCTCGGCGGGGCATCAAAACCCATTCAGAAGCTGGACTGGAGGATTATGTATAACATTACGCTGGACATGTTCGGGCTACCTGAAGGAGTGTGCAAGGAAACTGTCTATGCTAAAAGAATACGTAGAGTATTCTCTTGATATGGCAGCTTTGCCAATATCGTCAAATTTAGAGTTGGAATTTGTCACCATTTCAAACGGAGATGCACCAGCTAGCCCATTTTCGTACTCCCAAAGAGTGAAGATACACAAAGAGGTGATTGGAATTTTGCAAGGAACAACCTCTGATATACCAGCCTAGGGAGGAACTAGTTATGTCTCTGTGACAGAGTCTGGGCCAATATTTATAGAAATTGATCTTGTCAGTCCTTTGAGAGCAATTCGTTTGGCTTATGTTGTGTTTCATGAGTGATTTGTGAAACCGGGGGAATGACATCCTTCACTTTGTCATTACTAACTCATTTACCCCTATCCATGGAAATTGACGAGCTTGAGATTCAATTTAACCAGTTGCTTTGTAATTTCCTTTGTTATAAGTGAAAGGAGATGAACCTCAGTAAATACTCCTGGAACTAAAAGTCTCAGGTTTGAAATAGTTCCAGATCTAGAGCTCGAGCCAAACAAATGGAAGAGATTATCATTTAATGTCAATGCAGGTCTTAGCGGAAAATTGGAATGCTTGTTAGTAATTGCGCGAATAGGACAACACTCAACCATCTGTTGCAGAGATGAAAGCCCAGCATCCAGGGAGGACCTTCCACTCTGGAAGTTTGAAGATAGACTAGAAACGCTGCCAATGAATGATGGTAGCCTTGCCTAAGTTGAACACGTTGTTACAATCACAATTGTTGGAAGTATCTCCACCAAAAGAAATTTCTAAGTGTAATTGTATCTGATGGTAGGGGAATTCAAAGTTCGGGTTATACTAGGTTGTAATGGACGTATGCCTCTCTGGAGAATACTGCATTTAGAGTTGCTTGTGGGTGAAAGGATGCTAAGAGCGTTGAGGTCTGATATTACTCTGTACAAATATTGAAGTTCTCAATATATCATGGAAACATTTTGAGCGTTGTAATGATCAAGCCACAAGGGTTTAAATACAAGAGAAGGAAATATATGTTCGTGAAATGTCCTGCAGTTTCACCCTTCGAGAGGCATCCATTTTTCGTCACTTCAGCTCCTGGGGATGATTACATTAGGACGTTGGGATATTGGACAGAAGAATTAAAAAGAGTTTTTGTTGCAGCGGGTGCAAGTGAGCCTCCTGCAATTGCCAAGACAACAGAAGCCGAGACTGCTAGTTTGGCAGTTTAAACTGCAGAATGGTACCCGGCATTAGAACCTATCCACTTGTCAAAACAATTAGAAACGGTTCAAGAGCCAGCAACGCATCTGTCATTCGCAAAGTGCCAGGAAGACGAACCGGTTCATATTTCTCGGAACATTAAGAGTTTTGTTTAGATTTTTTCTCTTTTAAAAGAATGATGTATGTAACCACAAAAGGGGAGGTGCATGAGAGCAGCGCTGGGGCGAAACCTCTTTCAAAGAGGGTTCCATTGTATTCCTGAGTTATTTTTTAAGCCATTAATGGAGTAATAAAGATGATTTTTTCCTTGTAACTGTGAGATTCATCACGGTTGATTTCTTTCAGCATGTTCTTCTCCTTTTCAGCTGTGTTAAATATGTTTGGACTTCATTTATGTGTTCCTTACCCACAGTTGATATTGTTATTACCATTTTGTTTATTTCTTCCTGTGTACAAGTTTGTTTTCCTGTAATTGCGCTTCATTTCATTTTCCTCTAGATGATGTGCTTCGTTATACTTTAGTATGACCACTACTATAACGAAAGGATTTGGGTTTTTTGTAATTGTTTATTCTCTTTCCTCTGCACTAGCTATCAGCGGGTGTAAGACCAATCTGCATTTTCAAAATTATGCATATATCCTTTGCTACATCGGCCTTTCCTTTTTCTTTCTGCTACCGCATAATGATTTATCAAAGCACTGAAAGATAGACTTACTTTGCCTCACTTTCCATAAGTTATTTGATCTCTGCTATTGTCCCTTTTCTTCGGTTTTCATTTGAATCCATGCCCAATGGACCATTTCCCTGGTTTAACCCCCAAACTCCAAAACTCCAAGACCATCATTTACCCATAAATATGCCCACCTTTTTCACACTTATTCAAAATCATATTGTGACATTTTTCGAGAGATCCCTCTTGGGTTGGAGGAGGGAAACTTCCGATCCAAAGTGGTTCGAGGTTGCCTCGGGATTGATTTGATGCAACCCATTTCAGTTTCGAGTGTCAACACAAGGAATGTCTTCATCAGTATGAATCTGAGATGGCACATCGTCGAGCTACCTATGCATGTCTACTTCAACATTCTGTACAAAAAATATTATGCTCTCATCTACGATGAATTCATAGCTTGGTTCTATGTTATTATTTTCAAGAAAGAATTCCCAAGACTATTTGTAGAGGCCAAGAAAATTATTTCAAAGGTATGCCACTGGTACCTATATGAAAACACAACTTATATCAAGGTTTTCAAGGCCACCGACACACCACATTTACCCCCCTCTCATGTCCCAGACCAACTCGTAGTAGGAGAAATATGTTACAATACCATCCTACAGGGTTATAATGCCACTTTGGTTAAAGACAAAAATGAGCGTTCATACTATATGGTTTCCATGTAGGGATTTTCATAGTGAAGGATACTATGCAATATACATAAGAGGGTTTGGGCCAGCTATAACAAAGGTTCTCGGCATGCCAATTTCGAAAACACGACCCTAAAGGCCTAGTTCTGCAGTATGCGTCACAAGTCTCTTCCTATTGGTCGTTTGAAGATGAGATATTTACAGAATGTGTGCAATACTGGGAGGACATACAATAGAGAAAATATAACCCAAATATGACCAGGTTCAAAGCTATGAGTATGGATGATCAAGTCAAAATGATAGAATAGATGGTTCAATAATCTCTCAGGGTTAGAGAAGAAAACAGAGCAACGAAATCCATAGAGGCATAAAGGAGGGGGATTCTATTATTATAAGAATTCCAAAGACTCATCCGACAACTAGAAAATGATCCTCAACTATTAGAACATATGAGGATCACCCCAACCAACCCAGTCAACATCAAAGAGCAGATAAATGGCTCAGAATAAACCCCACCGGAAGAAACTGTCGATCCGGAAAACCCTAGAGTTTCATCACCACAGGTGTAACATCCATAGCCATCAATAGGCTTGGGAAATTCCACTACTCAACTCTGACTTAGCTATGATACCAAACTATAGCATCCCCGACCTTCCACAGAGACAAGGAAATGCCACTACTATAGAATATTCACATATAAATATAATATGCATTAAATCAAATTAACACATTTTAACATAGAGTTACAATTACCATTCATATTTAAATAGAATTAACAACAATTCTTACATGCAACGGAACACATGATAACATTCCATCATTATGCATAACATAAAATTAAGTAGATAAATTATACTTATCTTTCAACTGGAATAACACCACCAACTGTGTGCATACCTTCCATGAACCTCTCAGCCATAGACCGTGTTGCTCATCACTATTAGCAGTAGGTCACCCCTGAGTTGGGACTAAGCTCCACCAGGCAAGGGAATCCTATGCTAGGCAAGGTCAATGAGAAGACACACATTTTATGAGGATGGATTCTCTCCCAGGAGCCACTTATGCCCACTACTCAAAGACTCTCATTCCCCACATGCTTTTCCCACCCCAGGAGTATACACCTTCATTGTCACATTGAACAGTCCTTCGGCTACTAAATCTCCCTTGCCTTGGGCTTCAGAAATAGTCCAGACCATAATTATTTGAGCTCTGTGGCAGCTACAAGACCCCTTCTAGGAGTTCTCATTTCCTTCACACACTCTCTCACATAGAGAGAGTCGCTCATAGGCCTGACAACCTGCTTCTTCAACCATAACCACCTCTCTCACCTAGAGAGAGTGTTTCACATAGGCCTGACAACCTGCTTCTTCAACTCCATTCCAGCACAAGGAGGACAACTACAAGGCTCATCAAGGAACATATGATGACAACAAGCCACACTCAGCCAAGGAACTTCATGGCCACAACAACCCATAGTTATAACACACACGACATAGACATTTACATAATGTTCAGGCTTCACAGAAGATGCGGCTCAGTCCACAGGTTTTCCACTAGTTTCAGGGTGCATGATAAGGAATCAACGCAAAGGCCAATCATAGAGAAAATAGGATAGACGACGGATCAGACCACGAATTTTCCCACTGAGTTTAGGATGCGTGACGAGGAAACAATGCAGAGGTCGATCAAAAAGGTTTTGGGTTCCGACTCCCAGATGGAAGAATGGATAGAATGAGCCACCTTCCCATGAGGGTTTCCTTTGTTGTGCGCGGGTATGAAAATACAGACGTAAAGGAAAAACTGGTTCAGACGTCCCCCAATCCCAGCAAACTCAGGTGGAGGATGAAAGAATGGGAAGCGAACCCAACAACGTTGGCTTTCCCAGCTATAACTACATGTGCCTAGGTTGACACATGTCTTCCTACAGTTGCATACACTCTACTTAGCATACATTCCTTTTCCAGGAACTTAGGACAACACTCAACATGTCAACCTTAACCTTCATGAATTAATATTAAAATATTATTCCTTTAGAGGTAAGCCCCCTATCTTATCCCCTAGGCCCAAACACTTAGCCCCCTCCCTTGACCATCCCTGTGGAAGCTTAGTCCCCCATCACTCTTTCTTTGTGGTCGGTCTACACGTAGCAATGTGTATATTTTTATTAATGATTTTGCATAATTACATATACAAAACAGGCTCCTGGCCTTAACATCCTAGGCTCTCTAGACTAATCACCACATAAGCTCCTAGCTTATTATAACTCCACTCACCAGCCTATCAAATATGTTTACAATTCATAATTACAACTGGGGCTCTACCGGGAGATATTGCAATCCCCTCCCCTTATTTTTTCATTGTCCTCAGTGCAACTTGTTTATACATATATAATTCAAAAATTCTTCAAAATCTCCAAGCTTTAGCTATTGGAAGCCCATTATCCACTTGGTGCTTTACTTTCAAGTACCAATTATGGTATCCATACTACAACTAAAACACAATTGATCTATTCCATAGAGTTTCTTCAGGAAAGCATTCAACTTATTGTTGCTTGTTACATGCTTCAATTAAACCTCATTGAAAGAACCGAATGGATGTAGATCCATGATGTTCCATCCATTAATAAACTCTCAGCAGTGCTCTGAATCCACAGACGTAAACACTCTTCTCGTACACCTATTTATTCGGAAGCCACATTAGAACATAGATGCAATATATATACGGGAAATTCTAATAACATTATAACATGTATATGAATTATGAGATACATAGCATACAATGAAAAAAAATTGATACTTATCTTTTGATTGAGAAGACTTCCATATCAACATGGTCTAGGCCAAGGTACCAAACCTCAGTAGCACTCCAACCATCCAAACCCCAACAACACTCCAACCATCGGTCTCTTATTCGCCACATGCATGTCCCACCCCAGGAGTGTACACCTTCACTGTCACACAGTCCATCGGCTGCTACACCTCTCTTTCCTTATGCTTCGACAACAGACCATACTAGAAGTCTCAGAGCACCATGGCTCGAGGAGTTTCAACTACCCTCAAAGGTCTCCAATCAACATCTTCCCGAGATACTCTTTGTATTCAACATTCTAAATTTTATCAACATCATCTCATGTACATCACCCACATGCAGTTATCATGAGAAAACATAAAAGAATTCATTTAGGAACTCCAACTTAGTTCAAAAGGGAATTCAACTTTTTCCCCCAAAACATGAAATTATATTTCTTAATTCACCTTGGTTGTTTCCATATTATGAATGCAACCATCCTTGTGATTTTCCATAGGCACCAAACTGCATACCATTTTTCTGCAAGACTTCATCTTCCATACTGCCAACAATTTTTCAGTATTTCCTGTACATCATAATTCAATTGCAATATGTACAAAATATTATGCATTGGTCTTAGAATTTCCTGCACTTAGCAATTCAATCACAATTACCCAACAATTACTAGACTAGAATGACTCGTCATTCTATGCATATGCATGTTCATAGTAATATATGTAAGTTCATTACTTTTTTTTTTGAACAAGAAAATTTCCTACACCAAACTACTTGACTTGCAAATTTCCTGTTACAATGTCTAACACCTCCTTGAAATGTCCTCAACTTCATGAGTTAACAACATTTCAGCTGTTAGTAACAATTATTTCCATGCAATAATATATATGCATGTGCTTACAAAACACATTCGACCATTGTATTTTGTATAAAATTCTATCAATTACTATGCATGAGTGCAGATCTCAATGCATTATTATTCAGTGCACCCTGCATTGAATTACATAATGCTCTTTATCTCAGTCATGTATCTCACCATCCATAAGTTGGAATTTTGGCCAATGTGTTGACACATTCTCCACACACTTCCTATTGTCTTCCCAATTAATTGGATGCCTTCCTTTTCGACCCGAACACTACACCAGGAATATAATTTTGTGGTGTTCATTAGTGTTAGCAAAATGGTTGCAGCCCAAGTTTTATTTAAAAGTAGGAAGCTTTTAGTACCTGTGTGGCTCATAACCTTTCCATATCCAACTAGGTCCTAGTCTCATACATGACTAGCTTACTCGCATTTATTCCCATAACCAGTTCTTATCTTTAATTATTTGGTTATTACCCCATAACCAAATTAACGTGACATTATACTATGTCAGTATGTGCAATCAGAAGATAAAAGGATTTGAAATAATACAATCCTCCGGCCTTTACCACATCTAGTGGTATGCATTCAATAATATAATCATGTGATTTTATAAAATAAATCTGGTTGAGGAAATTCTTACCAAAATTTCCTTTCAGCAATTATGCCAAAAGAGTGATAAAAACTCATACCTGCATGACTGCCATTAATAATTTTTTATACTAACTGAATATCTGATGGAAGTAGAAGATTTCATGCTTCTTTTATCAAAATTATAACCAACACTTCAGACCTTTGTTTCTTCCTTACTTATGCAACAACATCACCAACAACACTTGCAAACATCCAAGCATTCTTTCCTCTAGCTGACCCAACGAGCCATAACATACTTTCTGCCTCAAAAATTGCAGCAACTTCTTTCTACCTATAAAATTTTTTCTTGTTGATCCTAGAAGTATTCAATTCTTCCCAGATTCCTGAATCTTCTTGTGCTCCCACCATGATCATTGTGCATGATTATTCCTTCCCTGAGCAATTTTGATGCAGTGCCCCCACCTCAGTGGGGTCTGTTGACCTCCCGGTCAATGGATCTTCAACTCTCGGAGCTGGTGCAACTCTTTGGGTCCCTACTAGAACCTCCATGAAATAAATCCACAGGCCTTGTGTGAAACCTCACCCATGAGAACTAGCGATGGGCGCAAGATTCCTCTACGTGACCACTGGCTATGACCACATGCCTATCCAAAATCTGTCTCAGGATTTTGCATACTAGGTGTTTCAATATGAGTCATCCTCGACTCTCTCTATCCCCTAAATCTGAAATAAGAGTCTAGCACATGATATATCTTCTCTTAAATTCCACTGGCGTGACCTCTAGCTATGACCTAGGGCCTATCTTTTGAGTGCTACGGGACTTTACCCTTCATGAACTTTGAGGATTAGCTCTCCTCCTTTCTCCAGTGTTCGAACTCCCGAACCCCGTTCACCTCATATCAACGGTCCACAACTTTTTGGGTTCGACTGTCTAGATCAATTCCTCGCAAATAAAAAGTTCACATTTTGGGGTTTCGAAAAATAGTTCCCCTCTTTTCTTCTGATCTCTATTTTTTTGAAATCCACATGATTAAAATCCAATGACTCACAGATCCTCGTAATCCAACAGTGTGGATCGTTTCTCGTGAATCGAGACTTTGCGGTTCACGAAATCAAAAAATAGTTATCTTCCCCTTTCCAACTTTTGACTCCACGAAATGCAAGTGCATCATATCAACGGCTCACACTTTCCGTGATTCAATGGTCTAGATATCTCCTTGCGAATCGTATCTTTGCAATTCAGGATTTTCGAGAGAAACTTCCTCCATTCTCCCAACTCCCGATTTATGATTTCCCGATGAAAGGAATCAACGGTTCGATCTTCCTTGATATCAATGGTTCACTACCTCTACTGAGATTTCAAGTGTTGAATGACTCCCAGCATTATCCTCCTCGCAGTTTATTTTGATCTAACAACGCACGACTATCGACACTTCTCCCTCCAAGGATTCCTACCGTCCATTTAGGTTCTCAATGACTTCTTGCCAAATATCTTGGCGTCAATTCTTCTGGACTTGACTTCCTCCCTAAATTGAATTATTTTGAATATTTCGAAGGCTTCGATGGTGTTTTCCCTCCTGATTGTTAATGAAATTTTAACTTCACCCTGGTGCACACTTTCACTTTGCATGCGAACTTGCACTATTTCTCCCTGAGATTTTAACTTACTCAGTCTCAAAGGGACCCAACCCTTCTGTGTCTTCCAAAATACTTTCTGGTGCCCTCCTGGATCACTCTACACTTGTCTTCTTGAGCCCTTTCAACTTAAAACAAGTTCCCTCTATATGCACTCCTTGCGCTTGATATGGACACTCTGCATACAAAATTTCTACACTATCCCATTTGATCTTCGAGTCAAAAAATACTCTCTCACATGCACTCCTTGCACTCAATATGCACTCCTTGCATATCTTATAGAAGATAACACTTGAAACTTATTCAATTTCTTCACAAAATCATTCACTCACCAAGAACATCATACATTCACAAAACAGTAAACTATGAAACAGTATCAACACTGTACAATTGGATCAATTTTATTTGTTCTATTCATTTCAGAAAAAAAAAAACATGATTACAACTCTTGTCTTTCACAGACACATTACAATGAAAAATTGTCTAAAGACCAAGAAGTCTCTCTCTCGCCTTATTTCTTCTATATGAAGACATCTCTAGCACTTTTTTTGTTTTAATGTAACCATTACATCTAGATTCCTCTTTCCGAGACCTTCCCAATCATAGCTTCCTTGCTTAATTCTGAGACTTGAGCATAAATCTATTATCCTGAAAAACTTGTTCTTCTTCTCTGATGCACTTCTTGTGCAGCGATCTCTTTTCTATGAGATAATGGCTCTTAGATCTTTGTTGGACCCTATCACAAAGTTCCATGTCTTTAGTATTCTTTTGATGCAGGTTTGAACCAGATGAAACCTGCCTTCTTCCTTGCTAACCCTTTTCCCTTATTTAACACAATTTTTAGGTGCTAGCCCCTATTCTCTCAGCCCCCGACCCATGTGACCATGGGCCATGATCAAGTGCTAGATCAATAGGTTCTTACCTGAGACTTTGGCTTTGAAATTTTTCAAAGAACAACACAAAAATTTGTCGGAGTTCCGAGTTATCGAACTCACGAAGTAGGGTGGATCAACGATCCACGTCTACCAAGCATCCAACAGCTGACACTAGTTCTAGAACTTCTATCATGGAAGCTTCAGGACTTCATAACTTTGAAAGTTTTTACATCAACACATTCTGAACTGTTAATCTCTGAACATTCCCAATCACCTTTTGTGATGTCATTACGTTACATCACTTAACATTTTCCCAATTGCGGGGGCATGCAATGGTGGTTTTGGAGTAACCCACCTTTCATCCCACAATTCTTCTGACATTGGCTTGTAACCCCTTGATGAAACCATGGTTTGGATTGTGGGACTGCCTTGGAGAATTAGCTTCCGTGAGACTTGGGTCCCCACAATGCTTTATGGCCATTGATCTTGATGTATCGTAATCAACTCCATTGTGGGTCCTTCGACCTTTAACTACGTTACGTAACCTCGGGCCCCACTAACCCTACTCATACAGGATGCTACAAGGCGGAATACTAGCGAATGATACGTGGCCCATTCATATGGGTGACACGCTTCATGTTACAAAAGGCATTTCAAAATTCTATGGGTTCAAAACCCACTGACACGGGGTGCACAACCCATGTGTCCATGTTAAACCAATTGACATCACCATGCCATGTCACTTTGGAGTTTCGGACTTCGAAATTTCTTACGCTTCCTTCCTTCCAATCTTCCAAAATCCAAAATTACAACAATATTTATATTCCTCTCTTGGTTTGATCTAACGGTAAGACTTCTTTCCAGATATACGGTGTAGATCTCTCCTCTGGACTTCATATTTTTGGGCTTCATCCTTTTTCTTAGTTTGCATCAACTTCACCGAAGTCACAAAGTCTGAAGGGTTTCCAGGATAACCCTTCTACACCTTCTCTAGACATGATGGTCATAAAGGCTTTCCCTT
This sequence comes from Picea engelmannii, assembly GCA_009831015.1. Lineage (NCBI taxonomy): Eukaryota > Viridiplantae > Streptophyta > Pinopsida > Pinales > Pinaceae > Picea > Picea engelmannii. The sequence continues at coordinate 728,000 of ML778940.1, forward strand.
CCTTTCGAACAGATCCTACAGTCCCAACACCACTAGTGTTGTGATCTCTCTTCCTATGGCCAAACACCACATAAGTTATGGTTTTACGATACAACTACTCCTCTTGGGATTCATTTCTCGAACACCTTTCTCCTTAGAGGGTTGCTTCGACACTTAGTCGACTTTCGGATATGTGCACTCCTTGAAACAAATATTCGTGTCCCTTTATGAGAAAACTCAATCTATTTCTCCCAAGCTTTTTGAGTCAAATACTCTATCGACGCACTCCTTGCACCCAGAGACACTCTGAACCTTGAATTTTGTCCCTTTCGACAAAAATTCACTCTGAAATCTTTGTCTCATTAGCCACTAACATGGCCCATCCAGGCTCAGTGTTGTAACTATGCTCTGATACCAATTTGTAACATCCATAGCCATCAACAAGCCTGGGCAATGCCACTACTCAGCTCTAACTTAGCTGTGATACCAAACTATAGGATCCCGGACCTTCCACAAAGACCAGAAAATGCCACTATTGCGGATTATTCACATATAAATATAATATGCATTAAAGAAAATTAACACATTTTAACATATAGTTATTGTTACCATTCAAAATTAAATAGAATTAACATCAATTCTTACATGCAACATAACACATGATAACATTCCATCATTATGCATAACATAAAATTAAGTAGATAAATTATACTTATTTTTCAACTAGAATAACACCACCAACTGTGTGTATACCTTCCATGAACCTCCCATCCATAGACTACACTGCTCATCACTCTCAGCAGTAGGTCACCCCCAAGCTTGGACTAAGCTCCATGGGGCAAGGGAATACTAGGCTAGGCAAGGTCAACAGGAAGACACATAGTTTATGAGGATGGATTCTCTCCCAAGATCCACTTATGACCACTACCCATAGACTCTCATTCCCCACATGCCTATCCCACCCCAAGAGTATACACCTTCATTGTCACACCAGACAGTCCTTCGGTTGCTAAATATCCCTTGCCGTGGGCTTCAACAATAGGCTAGACCAGAATTCTCCAAGCTTTGTGGAAGCTACAGGACCCCTTCTAGGAGTTCTCATTTCCTCTGTGCACTCTCTCACCTGGAGAGAGTCACTCATAGGATTGACAACCTACTTATTCAACCACAACCACATCTCTCACCTAGAGACAGTGTTTCACATAGGCTTGACAACCTGCTTCTTCAACTTCGTTCCAGCACAAGGAGGAAAACTGCAAGGCTCAACAAGGAATAGATGACGATAGTAAGCCACACTTAGCCAAAGAAATGCATGGCCACAATAGCCCACAATTATAACACACATGGCATAGAAATTTATGAAATGTTCAGGCTTCATAGAAGAGGTGGCTCAGTCCATGGGTTTTCCACTAGTTTCAGGGTGCACGACAAGGAATAAACGTAGAGGTCGATCATAGAGAAAACAAGATAGATGACAGATCAGACCACGGGTTTTCCCACTACGTTCAGGATGCGTGAAAAGGAAATAATGCAGAGGTTGATCACAGAGGTTTTGGCTTACGACTCTCGGATGGAAGAATGGACAAAATGAATCACCTTCCCATGAGGGTTTCCTTCATTGTGTGCAGGTATGCAAATGCATATGCAGAGGAAAAAACGGTTTAGACGTCCCCCAATCCCAACGAACTCATGAGGAGGATGACAGAATTGGAATCAAACCCAACAACGCTGGCTTTCCCAGCTATAACTTCATGTGCCCAGGTTGAAACATGTCTTCCTGCAGTCGCATACACTCCACTTAGCATAGGTTCCTTTTCCAGGAATGTAGGACAACACTCAATATGTCCACCTTATCCTTCAGGAATTAATATTAAAATATTATTCCTTTATAGGTAAGCCCCCTAGATTATCCCCTAGGCCTAAACACTTAGCCCCCTCCCTTGCCCATCCTTGTGGAAGCTTAGCTCCCCATCTCTCTTTCTTCATGGTCGGTCTACGCGCAGTGATGTGTATATTTTTATTAATGATTTTTCATAATTACATATACAAAATAGGCTCTTGGCCTTAGCATCCTAGGCTCTCTGGCCTAATCACCACATAAGCCTCCTAGATTATTATAACTCGTCTCACCAGCCTATCAAATATGTTTACAATTCATAATTACAACTGGGGCTATATCGGGGGATATTACAATAGGCCAGATCGTCAGTGACTATTCCAACCCAGCATGAGATTCCAATAAATCCAGGTCAAATGGGTGTGCCTAATACCTTTTCTTATCTAATTACTATCTATGATGATGAAGAGAGATTAGAGGTATCGCTTATAACTCTGATACCAATTACAGAGGAGAAATAACTAGGGGGACATCTGCTCCAACTCTCAATGCATCAATTCCAAACAATCTGCAAGGAAACCATGAGGCTGAGAGTACCATATACACTGAACTTCTCGACCTATCAGGGACCCCGAAAGATAGCTCTAGGGATAAGCTAGGTTATGGTGGACAAGAAGAGGAATTGCAACAGCTAGAGATCGACACCTCAACATTCGATCACCAAGTAAGTGTTGAGTATGTGTCTATCTCTCCAATTAAGGTCGATACCCAACCAGCCAATGAACACAAGATGGAGGTTCAGCCATTAGAACATGCAGAAGTTTCCCCTGTCAAAGAAGTAAAAGAGTCGATCCTAGAGAAAATATATACGGCAGGAAGCCTGGACAACAATCTGACCTAGGGAGACCAAAAAATCCCTAAGCCCATGGATGAGGTCACTAATATATAGGATATTTCTTACGATAGGAAGAGGAAATCCATAATGAGGATAACAACCAAGAAAAGGAGGCTCACGATGGATAGCTCAATTCTCATCACCACGGAAGAAAATATGCTTAGCACAAAAAATGTGAAGACATCTGAGCTAATCAGGGTAGGGATGGCTATCATTGATGCCACATTGGATCGAGAAAAGTGAGATGAAAAGGAATTGGCTACCACAAAGAAGGAGCTAGACCATCTACACCATATGGTGGAATATTACCAAGACTCGATGCAAGCAATAGTTTTTTTGAAACGTGAATTCTGAGATTCATATGCATAATTCATGAGTGAAAGACATCTCCTCACTGCATGTGTAGCCGATTTTCAAGAAGACACTCTCATGGCACTAGAAACCTGTAAATATGTGGAGAGATGGTATGAAAAGGAATACCAAAATGTAGAATGAATTGATTATATCAGTGTAGTACAAAAGGGCCGAGACATGGAGGAGCATCACATATGAGTGATGATGTATAGCAACATCTCCCAGATCAGGAAGGAAACTAAATACTAGGTAAGAATGGCCCAAGAACCTCAAAAAAATATACAGAAGAAGTGGGCCAAGTGCAAAAGAAGATGGGAAAATATCAATCAGAAGATGAAATACATTAGCCTCCTAAAGTCCATCTCACTCGAAGACTTTGTCGATTTGCATGACATAGTCAAATGACATGCAGAGCAAGACTTGGCGTGGGAAGTAGAGATCGTGCAAGTGGTGAGCATGACACCGGGTCAAGTACAAAAGTTTATGGGACATCTGATCAAAGCTTGTGCATTTTTGCAACGTTTAAGTGCCAAAGTGATCAAATATAAAGAATGGGCAATAGAGGTGAAGGAAGCCCTTTCAACCCCGATGGACCAAGACAAATTCATGTATGCTAACACATGCGAGGATCTCTTCGTCAAGTGGTCAGAATATGAGAAGAGTCATCCACTCTAGTAGAACCACTAGATGATCTTAAGGGAACAAAGAGATCAAGCACCATGTGTCACACTTTTTTTTACTTAACACAAACTCTTAGCAACTATTTTAAGTTAGTGATTCTTTATAAATAGGAGGATCGACCTTTATGGAATGGTTGATGGTTTTGGGTAAGGACCCTCTTTTTTTAGAATTGTAAGCAATTATTTATGAGAAAATTTAATTAAGAAGTTATGTTTAGAACCAGGAAAAAAAATTATTTTCATCAAAGGTGTTATGTGATTGGATTGAGGAGGAACTACTTCCATATTTGAATTCAGTAGTTGATGTTGTAACGCGTTAGATTTTCTGAATCTATTGATAAGCTATATTTTTCAATACTTTATCAGTTCTTTTGTTCTAAATGATGAAAAGTGAATCGTTGTTTTAATATGTGATTGATGGTATAGTTGAGGAAACTATTTTTATTGCACTCATCTTATTGCATCCGTATTTACTTTCAAATAATTGTATCTTAGTCAATGTGAAATACCAACAAGTTAACATATTATTACTAGACTTGTAATAGGTGTGAATATAATTGTTTGCACGCTAGAGAACGAGGGTTATCCCAGGATCAGACTTCTTAAGTAGTTAAGAATATCGTCTATAAGTTGGTTTATACCAGCACACTTTACCTTATCAGACTCATATAATAAAAGAAAAGACAAACAAAGAAATGTATAATTTGAAGGAGGAACTTTCACAGAAATATATCCTGTCAATCACTAAGTAAATCCCATCGGTAAATTGGTTGGATCAAAGTATCCGGAGAACCATTCCACCCATCAAACATTGCAGATTCTAATTGGGCCTCTAAGGCGGATTTGGTTACTATTGTTGAGTTAAAGGTATCTTGTACCCCTCAATGGGAAGCTACCACATGGCATCTTTTCATTCGTTGTTCAAATGCCATGTGTCATGAACTGATTGAACCACTTGGATGCCAACTCAACTCTCCTAACGAACTCTACCAAATCATTATGCCAACACATCATGTGACATGTCATCCTATGCGACATCATCATGCCATGTGTCACCCTCTAGTGGTGCCATGTGGAACCCCCATTTTCTGTGATTTGACCAAAATTTTATTGCCCATAACGTTTTCATACGAGCTCCATTTGATGCACCGTTTTCACCATTGGAAAGTTAACGATGGGATCTACACAATCATGTCATTTGAGAGACGATTTGAGAAACTTTTATTTTGATATTTTATGGATCCCCTGATACCTTTGTGAGCGTTCTAGATCCTCCTGGACCTCTGTGATAATTCCTTATATCCTCCTGTATCAAGCACAAAAAATGGTGACCTACTGGGAAGAATATGTTATATGTGTATTCTAAATGCAAAACTAGATTATATCATTTTGTTTTGTTTCTTATTTGAAATAGTTACAGGTCTTCCTACACCATGGAACCCACATCATCAAGATTTTTACTAAAGGATGAGAAAGTGACAACATCCAAGACTATCCTTTGAATAATTCATGTGATACATTAAGGGATTTCGTTCACTAATTTAATTCATACACATAAATATCAGGAGATAAAGTCACCATGAAGGAGTAACCCTAAATTTTTATAAGTTGATATGTGTTTCGCGTCTCTCTCTTCCCTACATTTCTTCACTACCAGCGAGCATCCATAGCCATGATGAAGTTTCCTCGGTATCATACAAGCATATCCTAACCTCCAGCAAGCGTCCATATCCCCTATAGGTTTACTTGTACTTCCCACACAATCTCATATTTCTTTCAACTTCCTTTACATTCTTATTTTACATTCACCTTTATAGATTTGTAAAATATATTTATTGCTTTTGAAATTTTGGTGTTCAAGAAGCGAGATGATATGATTTTTTTTTTATATGCTAGCCCAATCAATACCTTTTCCTTATGGTTTGGATCTAAGAAGATTCAAGTATAATGTTTATATTCATGTAAAGGGGAAAAGTCTCACAAATATTATCCAAAAGACATATGTGGCTATCAACTTTTCTTTTCTTTTTGAAAACCAACAAGCTAAGTATGAGAGTGATCACATGGGTGCAGAAAAACTACAATTAGGAGTATCTATAAAAAAATTTAATAACATGAGGTTCTCTTCAAAATAGATTTGAACTAGTCGTTCCCATTTAGCCTGACCATATACTGTACTTTTGTTGATTTTAAATAATAATGTAGGGTAATTTTCTCACTTCTGGGAACTTGTAAAGTTAATCAAAAAGGAGATATGATTTAATCATGTTATACATTCCCATTTTTTTGTTAGAAGTTGTGTATGAACAATGAATAATAATCAACATGTACATTTTATGGGAAAGAAATGAGAAAACTAATTCAAAAGACAAAAACTGTAAAGGTTTATTGTAAAAATATTTGTAAAACTCAGAAGGAAAGTCTGGACATCAAATAAACCTAATATGTACAAAACCAAATCACCAAAGGTGATTAGGAGAAGTATATTTTAAGCATTTGATCATTGATAGGGAGATCCTCCATGTCTGCCTCCAATGATTTAAGTCTAAAAGCTCCTAACCCAATTTTCTCATGAATTTGATATGGGCATAGCCATAATTTTTGGAATTTAGTGTGCTTTACTTTCATCGCATTGGCCTTATCCCACTTAAGAACCAGATCGACTTCTTGAAAATTTGTATTCCTACATAGGTTTTGTCAAACCATGTTTTGATAAATTATTGATATTGCATTAATTTATGCTTATATTTCTCTCTTTCTTCTTTCAATTTAAGGAGCATGTTCAGTCATTGTTTCATTACTATGCATTCTTTATCTTGGACAGATTGAGATAATTTCAGACAAGGCGGGATAGTAGGAGTGGGTAAGACTCATTCATATTTGTATACTAGAAATAAACGAGAGTTTCCTATGGAATATTTGGGTGTTACTCAGTCAGCCCATGGGGTACTAGGTAGGGCTAGGTGCCAATTCCTTTGGCGTTCTGTCACAATCATTTTTAGAACTTTTGTTATGTTATTATTTGTGGATTTAGCTATCCAATTACCCCAAGGATAGTAATTAGTAGGATATTTAATCTTGATATTCTTTTCAAGTGCATATTCATCCAATTTTAATGAAGAGAAATATTTGGATTTTTAAATACTAAAGACTTTGGAACACCAAATTTGGTTACAATATATGATTCAAGGAAAAACATCACCTAATTTTCATTCAACACTTTGAGAGGTATTTCTTTAGTCTAGTGTGTGAAATAATCTAATGCAGTTAGGATGTACTTGTGTATTTGGGAAGAGTTAGGATTGTTCTCTCCTATCACATCTAAACTCCATTTTTAGAATGGATTTTCAATTGAAACTGATTGTATAGGAAAGATTGTTCTCTTTTCTATTCCAACTGAATTTTGACATTATTGGCACATCCTAGAAAATGCATGTGAATCTCTGAATAATGTGGGAAAATAGTAACCTACCCTAAGAACCTTGTGTGTCGTCTGGAAAATTTCCTCCAACTAGGCCATCATGTAGTTCAACTAGGACATTTTCTGCATCATCTTTCTCTAAACATCTCAAGAATACACCATCATAGTTATTCCTAAATAATATCCCCCGAACAAGGTGGGATTGAGTTGAATTAAGCCTAAGAGATCATTTTTTTTGTTCCATGTATTGTGAAGCTATTCCATGAGTCAAATATTGTTAAGAACCAAACATCAATATAGCATAGAAAAACTTCAGGAAAGGTACTCAACGCCTTGAAAAAGAGATAATTTCAGATAATAAGCCTCTTCGAGGGGGCAACCTCCTTTTACCCCACTTAAATGTTCAAGTACAAG
>ML778940.1:740031-762259 GCA_009831015.1 Picea engelmannii
GTTTTAATGGCCTAAAGCCGACATAAATAAAATAACATTACTAATCTAAATCACAACTAATGGCCTAAATCCGACATAAATAAAATAACATTACTAATCTAATATGCCCCAATTAAGTGGTAATGAGCCAATATTAGGGCTTATCAAATATTAATTCATCTCATAATATCATGGATCAATATTGATAGGGATATAACAAAATTCCTTCTCCAACAACTTTTGATATTAAAGTTCATCCTCAACATTTGTATTTCCTATTGATCCAACTACTGTCCTGGAGAGTCTTTGTCCCTTGACAATCTTTGAAAGTATTGTATCCATGTCATATTCTTGCAATTTTTTCATTCAATTGGATCTTTGGTCTCCCAAATCCTTCTTAACCAAGATATTTCTAACAACAGGATAGGGTAATACCACTTTGGTTATGGATTTAAGCATATATGGTCTAAAGTGTTTGACTACTTTAAAAATTGCATAGGATTCCTTATATACTTCAAGATAATCAAGTTCTTCTCGTTACATATTGAAACTCATAAAATAAATAAATAATCCATTTCCTTCATCATTCTTCTAGGTGAGGATTGTTGCAAATGCAATATCTAAGGAAAAGTCGTAAAGTATGAAATCTTTGAAAAAATGTAGGCTCATAAATGTTGGATCTTTAGATATCTCTTCCTTGATTCTTATGAATGATTCATTTTCGTTGGCCCCCATTTATAATCAACATTTTTCTTTATCATATCTTGGAGAGGTTTAACCATTTCTGCAAATATTCGAACAAACCTCCTTACAAAATTTATTTTCCCAGGGAATCACTACATGGATTTTTTATTATGGGGAAATTGAATAATTGAAATAGATTCAGTTATTTTGGGTTATATCATTATCACATCCTTAGACACAACAAACCCCAATAAATTTCCTTCATTTACTGCAAATATATATTTTTTAGGATTCCTGGAAATATCATATTTTTTGCATCTGTTGAACATCTTCCTTAGGTGGGATACATAATATTTTTTGTCTTTGGAGAAAAAAATGACATCATCAAGATACACCACTACATAGTTTCCAATTAGTATTTTGAATGCAATGTCCATGGTCCTTTGAAATGTTTCCCAGTCTTTTGAATGCAATGTCCATGACCCTTTGAAACGTTTCCCCTACATTGATTAGTAGAAATGGAATTTTCTTATATGCATATGTCCCCCATTTTGTTTGGAAGATATTTTTCAATTAGTCAACATGGGAAACCAATAGTTGATTATAACCAAAAAAACCATCTAATAGGGAAAACATTTCAGAACTAGAGACACATTGCAAAATTTGTTCCATGGGTGGTACGGGATAATTGTCCTTTTCTAAGGTATTATTAAAGTTTTTGAAGTCAAAACACAGTCTAATGCCCCCATTCTTTTTCTTATCAGTTAAAAGGTTGGTTATCCATTGGGTGCCCCTGACTAGAAAAATTATCCTTCCTTCCAATAGTTTGCTCAATTCTACCTTAACCTAAGGTTCTAAATTTGAATGCATCTTCCTTAGTTTTTGTTTGAAAGGCTTTCTGAGCGCTATGGGACTTTAACCTTCACAAAATTCGAGTTAGTAGTGTTTTAATGAAATTATCTTGGATATGGTGTAGTTTCATAAGCTCAAATAAAGAAATTTTATCTTTTGTTATTTTTAAGTCTTCCAAGAAATCATAATCTAGTTTAGATGGAGGGGTAGAATATATAGATGGTTTATCACCAAAGGATTTCTTTTGAGTATTGGATGTTGTCTTTGTAGGATCAGAAGCTGAAGGAGATCCTAAGGATGATGTCTTACTTCCACTCATGGTGGTTACAACATTTTTGGACATATGTATTTCCTCAACATATTCATCTTCCCCTCCTTCCAATCCAAAAGAAATATCCCAAAAGTAATTAATGTCCTTTTCATCTGGTCCATCAGTGTCCTCAGATTGATCTTGTTGTTTTGATTCCTCCTCTTCTTATTCATATTCCTTAGATTTAGTAGGGGTGTCAGCCACCCAAGATTTGAAGGATTTTATGAAATTTTTGCATTTATGCCTTATGTAGGAGGGGTTGTTTTAGTGGTAGGGGGACTTCTATTATTGGGAGGTAATTTAAAGAAATATTTTCAGGTTGGAACTACTCTCTCCAATATTCTTCTTTATGTCAATGGTTTCATTGGAGAGTTTCATGAAAATTCTTTGTAGTTCTTCCATTTATGTGGATTTTTTTATCCTTGTCTTTAGGGGTTTTGGCTATGGAAACCTTGGTTATGGAAACCTTGGTTTTGGTACCATTTTTTATCTTTCGAAGCCTCATCTCCAATATTAAGTATAATACTGAGCATGTCTTTTTCAAGATTACTTGAGTTTTTGAAGGTGGCTTCCAGAGTATTATTTTTAGATATTTTTACAAGAATTTCATTAAAATAGGAAGAGATGAGGTATAAAACTCTATTGAAACATATTCAACAGGCTTGGAAGCAGGGGGGATTTTATTTATTAATGTGAGAAACCTTTTATTGAAATATTTAACTTTTTATTTTTCTTCCATTTTAATTCTTGAAAGATATAGGTCTAAGGTTGTTGGTTCAAAAGCGTTCCAACTGGTGATTGAATCTTGAGCTAAAAGAAGTACCAGGTTGATGCTTTGTTTTCAAATGTATAGGGAAAGAGTATGAAAATGACATCCTCGTGTACTACATCCCTTAACCTAAAAAAAATCATAAAGGTTTTGATATGGTATTTGACAGAGTCTTTACTCTTAGGGTCGAACTTGGGGAGAAATTTCTTAGGATGCTTGGGTAGATGGTGGATTTCCCCAGGCACTGCAACAACATCTAGAACCATCTAGGGTTGATTATTTTGTTGATTGGCATTAACTCCAGTAATTGGTTGAGAGTTTTGTGGGATTCCCCTTCTCCTTATCCTTGAGGATAATATTTGGTTCACCTATAAGTGTTTTGGATGGATAATTGGGAGTAATGGGAGGTTGACCACTCCCGAATACCAAGTAGTTCTCTAAGTCAAAATTCAAGGGTTCCAATACTCCTAGCAAGACTTGTGAAAACTGATAACTAGGTGTCCCGACGTTTGGGTTTACTTCATGGTTTCTGGTAATCTCAAGGGTTATTTCTTCCAGGGTTCTTCCCACATAGGGTTTCTATGTCCTTAGGGTATCTAAAATTCAAGTGGGATTTTCCAGGTTTATCTACTCCATTGTTGAGTTAGTAGGTGTTCACAAGTCTATTTGATTACTATTTCAAGCTTTGTGTTCAAGAGTGACTCAGAGGTTGGCGACAAGGGTTTAGACAATGAAAAATATCGTTGAGTTGAGTCCAGGTATCAAACATGACTTGGTATTTTCTATTTTGTCTAGCATTAGAGAGTGGAAAGTTACTCGGTGGGATATGATATACGCTTTGACAATAAACAATTATGTCAAATGCATCTTAAGCCTTCTGATATCTCTCTCTCATTTTTTCCAAATGATATTCTAACTTGATCTAATCATCTTGCTTTCTCTGAATATCATTCAATACACAAAACACTTATTTTGTACCATTTTTAGCTCTTTGTTGGTAGCTTTGGCCTCTTCTTTTTTGTTTCCAGGATGAGAGCTCTTGTCTGAATTTCTTCCAGAGTTTTTTCAAGTTTATCATTTTCATGTTCTATCCCTAGGATTTTATGCTCAAGTTGCTCAATGGACTTGTTGGATTCCATATGCTCTATATGCAAATTTGATATCGCATGCACATGGTTGGCTTTCAGCTACTCTGTTTCTTGAGAATGTGCCAATATAAGGGAATCTAGTTAACCCTTGTGTAGGCCCTATGTGGATTCCATCTTAAATTATACATTTGGTTTGTTCCTATGAGTTTGCAATGATTTTTCCATCTCTTCTTTGTGATGCTTATCTATTGTACTGGAATCTCTTTTGAACTCTTCAGTAATATTGTCTTTCTGTGTCCTTAGCACCTCTTCCTGTTCGACTATTCTGGCTTGTGAGGTGTCCACTACAGTAGCTAATTCATATACAGACATTGTATTTTCTCCAACAATTACATTAAGAGAAAAATAATTTTGTGTACCATTGTCCTTAGGATATAGGCCTGCTCTCCATTCAATGGTCATTTTGGAATATCCCTAATTCAAATTTTTCTCTCCCCTCTTCCATTTGTTTGATATTTTATCTATTCCTTTAGTCTTGTTGGGGTGATAGTATTCACCAACTTCTACAAAATCTTGATCTAATTCTAGCCCCTAAGAGGAAAAAGAGAAATTTCATGGTATTTCCATCAAAGGGGTACACTCTTGAGAGGATATTTTAACTATACCCACACTTGGTCTTGCTGGACCATTTTTAGCCTAATCTAGTTTTCTTTGTTTTTATTTTTTTTCTTCTTGTCTTGTTTCTTGCCTTAGCCTTAGCATCCTTTTGGTTTTATTCTTCCTCTTTATTTGTCCTCTATTTTTCTTCTACAACTAGTGTCTGTCTCTCCTCTTCCTATTTTACTTTATTATTTTTCTTTGCATCTTGATGTTCCTTTGCTTGTTTTTATCCTTTTTCTTATTTTATTTAATAATTTTATTTAAGGCTTTATCCCTCTTCTACTTCTCGTCCAGTTTGGGGTTGTTTTGGTCTTCATCTTTCTTCCTTTTTGCTTTGTCTTGTTCCCTTTTGTTATCAATTTCTAGCTCTGCTTGCTTCCTTTGGTATTATTCTTCTACTTTTAAGGCTTTCTTATATCTCTCTTATGCCTTTATATTTTCCTTCTATTCCTTTGCTTCTAGATTTTCGTTATCCTTATCTAGAACCAACATAAATTGTTCCTTGTTTATTTTCATTTTTTCCTCTTCTTCCCTCTAAAGATTTTCCTTAGCCACATGTGAGTGTTAGGGGCATGTTAGAGCACAAAATTTTGGATAAGTTTTTGGAATCATGTAGAAGAAGACCGCATGAAATTTTGGAAAAAGATAAACATGCGTGGAAATATGTTGGCATAGTTTCAGAAGTCAGTGCGCGAAAGGTGGAAATAAACTAGGAATTTTGAGATATTTTGTCCATTTTGTAACCACTTTGTAATGGGCTTATCCGTAATGTAGATGTATAAATATGTAATGTGTTTTGGGTAGAAGGGAATATTGAATGATGGGGGGTGAACATTAAAGTGTGAGAGCCTGGTAGAGTTCGGTATTGAGCAATCAATAAGGAGCTCAGTTGAATATCAGTCGAGAGGTGTGTGTGCACTGCAACATAGAACGACTAGGAAAGGTTTGGGTTGTAACTAAATATTTATGTATGAGTGCAATGCGCATGAATGTAATGGAGGTTATGAATAAATGAATAAGAATCCAACCATTGTGGACGTAGCTCAGTTTAGGGTGAACCACGTTAATCCTTGTGTTCTAATGTGCATGTTGTTATGATGTGTTTTCTTATTCTTTTTATTGTGCACCTATTATGAATGGTTAATATTATTATGTTAGATATGTTAAATGGTTATGCGCATATTATTAATGATTAAATGAACTTGTCATAGATCGTAGTACTCATATGGTCTCGTGCATAGAAGAAATGAAGGAATGTTAAGTAAACAGTAAGGAGTGAATGCCTTATATTCCCCCATGGTTGTGGAAACTTAGTTCCTATAGTCCCCATAGGTACTTCAGGTGAGACTTCACTTGTTTGTGGGTAATTTCCATTGGTTCAATATCTTGGGATTTTTTGGTGAATTAATTTTTAACCCCAGGTCTTCCCATTGTTCGCCAAAAAATGGTTCGGTTATCGGGATAGAGATTTGCGAATGAGGGGGATGTGGAGGCCCACCGAGGAGGATATTAGAGCATGGTGGAATACTAAAGAGACCAATTTTGTTGTATATTAGAATCATAATCCATGGATTAGTGTAGAATAATGGTTACAAAGGTATGTTTTTATAGATTTGCATGAAATTTTCTTTATTGACTTCCAAAATTTGTTAGTAGAATGGATCTAGATATTTATTGAAAAGATCAGAAGATATCATACCATGGTTCTAAGAAATTGGAATCCTTAATTGATTTGACAAGTTAATGCAATAAACAATAAGACATCACATGCAGTTGAATAATGGTTGGATAGTGTGCTAGGAGATTTTGTTACTAAATTTTCCAGAGAATGTACTCAGTCGAATAGTGCTACTAAAAGATACTTCTTCAAGGGACCGCACATAAGATACATGATGTTAATATCTATGTGGATTAATATGTTGTTGTGTGACAAAGTATTGGTGACAATGGAATATGATTGCTAAGAACCTACACACACATAGGGGAACTGGGGGATGACTAGGGAATGATCTGAGTGTAGAGGGGGATTAAAAGAAGGAATGAGGAACAAATGGGTTGAAGATGTCGAGTGAATAAGAGTGTGCAACGAATGAAGAAATTGGAGTATTGTGAAATGGTAAGATATTTAGACCGAACAAGAAGAGGATTGTGGCTAAGAGAGACAGGAAGCAAAATGAGATCGAGGAAAGAGAAACTGGTGCAATATTTCAGATTGAAGGGATTCTATACATAGAAGAAAAGATATGTCATCTTATTCTAGTAGAAGAAAATCTCACGCAGATCGAACTTTGCATCGAACCCACAATCCCGTGTGTGTCACCAAGAACAGAGGTAAGATCAAAATATTTGTCAATTGTAGTTAGTGAAGGAAGTAAAGATAGTAGTAGAAGTAATCAAAGTAGTGGAAGTAGTACATCGAGTCAGAATCAGTTAGTATTATTAGGAAATAATACCACACAAAATATGATGGTAGGGGTAGATCCCACCTTAAGGATGCCTCTCTTTCAATGGGTCGGTTCAAAAGACCCAGAACAACATTTTTTTATTTATGACACAATATAGAATATGAAGAACATCCAGGACAATGATGTGAAGATTGCGCAGTTGGAAACAACCTTTATAGATTGTGCACTATTATGGTATATGAAATATCATAATACTACACGTGTGGGTCAGAGTAGAACATTGGTAGAGGTAAGACAAGCTTTGCTAAAAGATTTCAATAAGCCTAATTCTTAGTCACAGTGCATTACAAAGCTAAAGGATAACAAGTAGATAGTAAATGAATTAGTATGGGACTACGATCAAAGGTTTAAGATATTGAAAGACTGTTTAATGTTCTAGATTCCAGATGAACAACACCTGGAGTGGTTTATTGTAGGATTATTGTTGCATATACACTTCCCTTTGATGCAACAAAAGATTGTGACACGGTTGGAATCTCTAGAGACTGCTATGAAATTAGAAGCATCCCCTGTAGGAGGGAATAACATGGGGATGGATCAATTTTAGTCACAAATGGTCGCATTGAATTTTTAGTTGCAAGAAATTACAAAAGGAAAAGAAAAGAGTGAGGGAGTTTGGTTTATCACATGTAAAATGGAAGGCCATCATAAATATGAGCGTCCATCTTTCCAGGAATATTTGAATATAGGATATCTAAACCCATTATGGCTATAGTTTGAAATTTGCAAGACGATGGGTCACCACCATCGTAATTTCCCATTTATGTATGAATACCATAGCACTATGAGGATAATTTTTTACAATTTTTGCAAGTCCGTCAGACATGATGAGAAGGATTTTCATGCGTTGGACCTGATGAGAGATCACACTACAAATTCTCATACAATCCAATGTGAAGAAGAAAAAGGAGGATCCTCGTAGTTTAATAATCCCAAAGGAGGTTATAATCAAGGAGGAAAATGAGTCTTCAAAGGCTACGCAAGAGGAGGCTTCGTTCGAGGAATAAGATCAATTATATGTTTAAATTGTAATCATCCTAGACACTTAGCACAAGGCTTACTAAATCCCTACACTACATGTACATATTACAGAGCAGTAGACCATGCGATGGAAGATTTCCCACAGTCTATCACAAAATGGAAATAAAAGAGGAATGAAAATGTGAAGATGATAGTGGCAGAAGCACGTGATGAACAGCCTAAGGTTTCATCAATTACACATGGAGGAACAATAACTAGAGCAGATGAGGTGGATCAAGGGAATAGAATTCCCCAGTGGGTAAGGAAAGAAACATATCCACTATTGTTGTTTGATCCTAGAAAAGAAAAAGAGACATATCAACAAGCAAGAAATGAATTGATTGGAGCAGACTGGATAGAATCAAATCCAACTGCACCAACCTTGCATGATAGACCACCAATTTTTGATATGCCTCTAGTCTATGAGCATTCTGAAAAGCAAGTTGAAAAGGTAAGAACTTTGCAAAGTTTCTTAAGAAGTTGTTTATAATTAATGAAAGATGAATCTACTTTGATTATTCTATGTGGAATGATTTCCCATCATTCCCAATAAAAAGAGAAATGTGTCGCACATAGAGTATTTAACTACGTGCACAGTAATAAAATAACGAATAGGGAGTTCTAACTCAATGTGCAGATAGGAGTTTAGGACATGCACAATGTAATTATGGATCTGGGGTCTGATGTGAATTTTATCCTCAGACATACTTGGGAGATGATGGGCTAGCCGAAGTTTATTTGGTATCCTATCCAGTTGATATTAGAAAACCAACATAACATCATTCCAATGGAAAGGCTGGCACGAGTAAGTGTCAATATTGATGGAGTGCACAGTGTAGCAGACTTTGAAGTGATCAAAATAGTATATGGTAGTACACCGTATCCAACACTATTGGGACTTGACTAAGAATTCGATAATTATATTTTCATTTACCTAAATAAGAGATAGGTGATATTCAAAGTGGAAGACTTGAAGATGACTACACCGTTAGACCCCATTGAAAGGAAGAAGATCTGTAGAACTAGAAAAGAGGAAATAACTTGATAATCTGTATAATATGACTACGTATATGAATGATTATGTGAATCATACAGATGAAGGCATACTTAGTTGGATAAGTATCAACTCATCCATGTTAGACTCATAAGAATCCTTGGAGAACTAGAAACTGAGACTGCATGAAGTATCGACAAGAAAATGCACTAGTATTACCCATGCATTAAGGTAGATTGGGATAGAAATAGTTGAACCTCCAAGGTATGATGGGATAAATGATGTAATTTATTTTATAAAAGAATATGAGTTGCAAATATTAGATCAATAGAGACTACTATCTTTGGATGTTGCATTGAAAGCAACCTCTGCAAGGTGGTGGGATGCGCACAAGGAGGAAACAAGAGATTGGTAGAAGTGCAAAAGGTTATTGCAAGTCAGATTCGGAATAGAGAATGGAAGTATCATGCCAAAGTATGATGGATTAATTTTCCCAGTAGATCATATTATGAAGTGTACCACAATGTGGTTATTGGTACCTCAACAAGAATGGACGCATTTATTTCTGCATGGACACTACTACAAAGAATTGGTACATAGAACTAGAAGTGCGTAGAGGCACATGAGATTGGGAAGAATTGACTAGGAACTTAAAGTTAACCTTCAATTTTGAAAAAAATAATCCATTGATTGATTAAAACTTGTAGGTTATCAAGAATAATATTTTTTCATCAGAGGACTTGTTGGGATTAGTACCTTTGTATAGTGTGCCTAGAGTCACTGTGACAGTAGAATATGTCTTGCACTGTTATAATGTTGTTGAAGAAGACCAAGATGAGGAATATCGAAGGAAGTTGTAGATATCAAAGAATGAAGAGGAGTGCACATTAGAGGGACCATGGCTTGAATATTCGGTGTACACCAAGCCCTTAAGGACATGTAAAGTAAATATTAGAAAAAAATATAGGCCTAAGATTGCAAACATAAGCGACTAGTCGAGAACGAAAACAATTGAGAAGATTGTTGACTTACTACATGAGTATAAAGACTTATTTCTAGCTACTTTTTCAGAGATGAAGGAAATTGCAGGAGATTTGGGAGAGATGAAAATCCCATTAAAATCAGATGTCAAACATGTTCCATAAAGACCCTATAGAATGGACTTGAAATATAAGAAGAAGGTGAAAGAAGATATATATAATATGTAAGAGGATAGAATTATAGAACCTATTGAAGAATCAGAGAGGATCATCCCAATGGTCGTTCAAGACAAGAAAATAGGAGGAATTAGGATATGTGTAGATCTAAGAAAGTTGAATGATACATGTTTACATGACCCATTTCCTACACCATTTATAGATGAAGTGCTGGAAAATATAGGGGGTCAGGAAGCTTACTCTTTTACAGATGGATTCTTAGGATACCACTAGATCAAGAGTGCGCAAGAAGACCAATTTGTCATAGGTTTCCACCAACAAGTGCAGAAAGCACGCAAAAAATATTGGCATGACAGGAACATTAAACAAAAGAAAATTTAGAGATGATACTTAGTGTTACTTTATGAAAATCAGTTTTTCATCACCCAAAGAATTTCCATATGCATTAGTTATGACCTTATGTGATCAGGATGGTGACAGAGGTAGGTTTTATCCATTTGGAGAGACTGAATGGGGAAGCTATGGTGGACTTGTTAATGGTAGTCAGGTGAAACTGTATAGGGACAACCAGGCTTCTGTGCACTAGTCAGATCACACAATATGTGTATCATAGTACTTGTACCATAGTTTATTATAGACAAAAAAAATAGAAAAAGAATAAAAACAATAAATGAGTTTGAAGGTTGGAATTATGAATCGAAAAATGATGTAGACAAGAAAGAGGGAGGCAAACTATGCATAAAGGAAAAAGAGAGTATGAAGAAAGTGGGAAAATCATTTAAGAACATATGTGATGGGAAATGCATTAAAGAGAGAATATAACAGCGTGATGATGATCACATGTTGTCATAATTGGAAGGAGGTGACAAATATTTAGACAGGATAGAAAATCCAGTGCATGACTATAAAATAATTTGAAGTTACAGTAGAGTATGCAAGGAATTAAGTATACACACATTTAGATGTGATTGCAAGTTTAGGCGCAAAGAGGTCGATAACACTTCGTAGCATCCATAAAATCACATGAAGGGTCACTAAGAAAGGGTCATTGTTGTTTGAGACCTGATAGCTAGATTCGAGTAATTGAGATAGAGTCGGGCACGAAAAAGTTAAAGGCATGGCACCATCAAAGACAGGAGAAGCACATAGTAAAGAAGCATCAATACAAGAAAGAGTTCCAAATTTGATGAATTTTCTCGGAATAGGAAAACAACAAGCTCGTCGATGACGTAGGAGATATAAGAACCAGAGAAGGATCCATTCCACAAGATACAGGGTGACTGAATCTGAATAGGAACATGAAGGAAAAAGGAAGAGAACTTTATGTTCAACAGTAACCTAGGTATTGCAACATTTATGATACTTGAGGATCAAGAAAACCATCTACCCATATTGAAGGAGAAAGTATCAAAGGCGTTGATTGTTGCTCGGGAAGAACATATTAAGTTAGCATTCACTGCAGAGATGGTCAATGATATTGTGCAACAAGAAACACAAGTTAAAGAGAAGCTCGAGACTGCTAAAGAAACATTTCAGAAGTTCCTAATGACATGGAATCAAGTTTAACGTGGCTCGGGACAAGACACCACTTAGTGTTGGGGGCCTTTTGGAGCAGGATATTTTGGATAATTTTTGGGAATCGTGCATAATAAAATCATAAGACATTTGGAAAAGGATTAGTGCACTCGAAAAGCAGTTAGCCTAGTTTCAGGAGTCAGTGCGCGAAATGAGTAAGCAAGTTAGGAATTTTGGGATATTTTTTCCACTTTGTAATAGATTTGTAATAGGATTATCCCTAATGCAGATGTATAAATATGTAATGGGTTTTCGGTACAAAGGAATATTGAATTATGGGGGGTGAAAATTAGAGAGTGAGAGCTTGGTTGAGTTGGGTATTGAGCAATGAATAGGGAGATGAGTTGAATATCAATTGAGAGGTGTGTGTGCACTGCAACATAGAACGAATAGGGAATTTTTGGGTTGTAACTTAATATTTATGTATGAGTGTAGTGTGCATGAATGTAATGGAGGTTATGAATAAATGAATAAGAATCCAACTATTGTGATCATAGCTCATATTGGGGTGAACCACGTTAATCCTTGTGTTCTAATGTGCATTTTGTTATGATGTGTTTTATTATTCTTTTTAATGTGCACCTATGATGAATAGTTAATATGCATATGTTAGATATGCTAAATGGTTCCGCACATATGATGAATGGTTAAATGAAATTGTCATAGATTGTAGTATTGATATGGTCTCGTGTACATACACATGAAGGAATGTTAAGTAAATAGTAAGGATTGAATGCCTCATATTCCCCCATGTCCACAAGATCCACATTGTTGCAATCCCCATAGGTACTTTGAGTGAGACTTCACCTGCTTGTGGGTGATTCCAAAGGGCCAATATCTTGGGATTTTTTGGTGAAATAATTTTTAATCCTAGGCCTTCCCACTGTGTTCCAACAAGAGTTCACTTCATGAATTTCACCATGGGTCATTCTAACATCTTTGATATGATTATTTACTACATACTTTGAGTCATTCCCCTTTGGTTCTTTTATACATAGGCATATATCTTGGAGGGATTCAACCACCTTTCTAGCATGACAACCATTGGATAATGTATATATCCATATTTTCAGTGGGAATTTGGGCTAGTTTTTCTTGTTACTAGTTGTCAGACGGTTTGCTTAGGTTGATGGATATTTGGTATGGATTTTTGGTTGTCATTGATGTAAACCATTGGATATTGATATTTTAGATTGATGTCAACCCTTAGTGCTTGATGTCAACCCTTGGAGAAAGTCTGGTAGAGAATTTTGGTAGCACAAAGGTTTGGGTAATGGACCAAAGGTTGTTCCATGTATAATGGTATGAGTTTTAACATATTTGAAGGTAAGAATATTCTATATAGATAGTACATGTCATTCCATTTCCGGTGGTATGTGGAACGTCACATAACTCCTCACGGTTAGAGAGTTATGGCCATGAGAAGTTGGAGAACCTAGGTTTGGGTAATGGACCCAAATTTGTTTTATGGATAATGGTATGAGTTTTGATATATTTTTAGGTAATACTATTATATATGGATAGTACATGTCATTCCATTTTCGGTGGTATGTGTAATGTCACATAAACCCTCATGGTTTGAGAGTTACGGCCTTACGAAGTTGGAGGACCCTCATATGTTGGCTTGAAGCCCCAAAAGGTAAATGAAGTCAAAGAGCTTGCAAAGAAGAAATTATTATTTAAAGGATAAAGTAAAGTGACAAAGTCAATAAGGATTATTTAAATAATAAAGTTAAGTGACAAAATCAAATAAGATTATTTAAATGATAAAGTGAGGTGACAAAGTCAAGGAAGAATATTTAAATGATAAAGTAATGGAGAACTTTCTAATTATGGACAATGGTTAACCCTAAAAATGAGGAAAATAGGTTAAGTGACCTATAAATGGGTTAAGTGACCTAGAAATAGGTTAAGTGACCTAGAAATGGGTTAAGTGACCTAGAAGATGGAGAGTATAAATAAGAGGCAAGGCTCTCTAATTTTACATCACACTTGAGAATATTGAATATATATAAGTAAATGAGGTAACCAAAGTATATGTAAGCCAAATTTCATAGGGAAGGAGAAGAAAAGAGGGTCAAAATTCAAGGGAGGATAAATTCTTTTGATGATGCTTTCTAAGGTATGTTATTTACAGGTCATCTCACCATTTTCGCACTAACTTTGTTTCTATAATGATTGAGACCATTCGATTGATAGGAAATTGAGGAAACATATCCAAGTATCTGTGGTAAAAAATTCATCTTGTGGGTCATTGTATTTTTGGAGTTACACTCTGTGGAAAATAGGGTTTGTGGCTAGTCCTGAAACTAGTCTAAAACATGTGTTTTGGGTAAAAACGTCATAAATTCTTCATAACAGATCCAAATTTAGTAATAAAAAATGTTTTAGTTACAGTACCATATTAAGTATGTTGTGTAACATTTTCAGATCAATTCAACAAACATTCAGTGCGGGGCACGCTCTACAAGGTCACTCTCTAGAATAAGCTAAAATTCAGCAAGGTATGGCATTTTTTCTATAACTCCTTTTATAAGAGGTTCCAAGTAGTGACACCTAGAGGAATTGCATAAAACAAACTTAATAACATTGTGTATCAATTTCATATATTTTTTCATTACAGGTACATAGTTATGATTATTTCAAGTTAGGGTTGTTGACTAATCCAAAACTAGTCATGTGAGACTAAAGAAATGTTTGATGAAAATGATAGTCTCTTGTTGTTAAAGTTAAGGAAGGTTTGCAGGTATGTGATCATATACACCAGGTCTCTTACAAAGTTACAAATCATATTTGGATGATGAAATTGATGAGGGATTTTGGTTGAGGTGGATGTTGGGTACATGGTTGAGACAAGTAGTTGATGAGTTGGCACATACATGAGGTGTATAGTTTATGATGTTGGTACATCTTGATGAGTCATAGTTGATGAGTATTTGATACATGATTGGTACATACTTGGTGCATGGTTGGAGGCACTTGTTAGTAGTATTGTTGACACATGGTTTATGGATGTTGTAGCATAATTGTATTGGTATATTATTAGAAGCACATATTGATCTTGGTGATGATTATGAGTTGTTGTGTTATGCTTGGTAGATGCACATCTTTGAGAGTTGTCTTGGTGATTGATCTTGGTGAGTATATTTGATTTGGTTGATAATATTGATGAGACAGGTTGTTGTGATAGGTTGTTTGGACAAGTTGTTGTGACAGGTTATTTGTATAGGTTTGGTGCATGGTTGATGCACTTGTTCATGGTACAGGTTTTGTACAGGTTTTTTGAATGGTTGATGCACTTGTTCATGGTATAGGTTGGTGCATGGTTGATGCACTTGTTTATGGTACAGATTGATTACAGGTTGATTGGTACAGGTTTGCAGTAGTATATCTCACAATGATAGTGTGACAATGGTTCCATCATTATACTTATTTTTCAGGGTGGTTGGGCGGGAAATGACAGGTGGTTGTAGCCACCTTTCGGTTGTCGCTGGAGAACATAGTGGGTTGTAGTGTTCTTCTGGTTGTAGCCAGATAATAGGGGAGTTGGAGCTTCCCTTAGGTTGTATCCTGAGAAACAATGGGGTTGGAGCCTCCTTCCAATTGCAGCTAGAAAACAAAGGAAGTTGGTGCTTCCAATGAATGTAATTATTCAAGACATATAATAAAAAGTGTTATGTGTTTTTCTCCCACTTTGGGTTTCCACGTAAAACAATGGTGTACTGTGTATGTGTATGATTGTTCTTTCTTCATTTATTATTTACTCTACAGTTATTGGATGATAATTCTACATTGATATAACACTTGGATTATATGGTTAAAAAGGATTAAATTTCTCTATTACTGATTCACCCCCCCCCCCCCTTTAGTAATCCAACAACTAGCTGAGATAAATGAGGTTATCCCCATTTCCATTGTTTGGTAGGCAACCTCTCTGGAAAACAGCCTATTAAGAACATACTTGGGAAAGAGATATGGGGATTCATATCTCCCATATATTCTAACATATGTATATTATTTTCCCATATAGCAATCTTCGATGTCCTTCATGGTGGCTATAGCCCCTTGTAAGTTATTATATTCTATGCGGGGAATACCCAAAAATTATGATGAAAAGGGGAGCTAGAAAGTAGTCACGAATGTCATAAATATACCTCTTGTAATTGACATCCCATAGTTTTGAGTAGTATACATGCACAAGTGGTTGGTTGGGGCTCCAATTCCATCAAAAAACATGAAAATGAACAATATAGCATATGGCAACTATGAGATGTGCTGACATGAAGAAGCTAGGTTTTTTCATACTTGGAGATTTTTTGAATTTATGGAAAATGTTGAATGATAGTGTAACAACCCAAATTGAATAATTTTTATTCTAATTTTTAAATTTGAATTTAATTAATTATTAAAATATAGTAAATGAGTCTTTTATTATTTTATTATTAAAAGTGGGTGAAGTATTTAATGGGGGGATAAGGTTGTTTGGGAATTAATGGGAGGATAAGGTTGTTGGGGAATTAATGGGAGGATAAGGTTGTTGGGGGATTAATGAGGGGGACTTGAGAGAGGAGGATAAGAGAGGAGGGGATCACATTGAAGATGATCTCATTTTTATTTTTGGTTTGAGAATTTCTGGAGGAGGAAGAGGAGGAAATTGGAAGAATTGTTTTTGGGTAACTCTCACAGGGCACTGGTGTTGCTGGGAATTTTGGGCTCGAAGGCCAGGAAACCATAAGGAATCTCAGGGCTAGGGAGCCAAATAGGTTGTTCCTAGTTGGCTGGGAGGTTAATATTCAGTCTGGGCATGACCCAGAATAGGATCAAACAAAGAAGGGACAAGATAACCAACCAGAAGGTGGAGGTATGTATTATAATGTTGTTTTCATTATACTATTGATATTATTATGTTGTTATCATTAATATGTTGATATCTTGTTTTTATTATGTTATTATTGTTGTTCTCATTATGTTGTTATCATCAATATGTTGTTGTTGTTTATTTCTAGTATAAGGAAATAACAAAGGAAATTATAAACTAAATTCAGTAGGAGATTTTACAAAAAAAATTATTTATTTGAAGTCTTAAAAATTAACCAGCCTTTACATATGGTATTAGAGCCCGGTTTCAAAGCTAAAACCTAGGCTTGACCACCCACAACACTGAGATTTTTTCTTTTTCATCTTCAATCCAATTTGGGTCCAATTTAGGTTGTTACAGGATGAGGATAGCCTATGTTTTTCATCTATTGGGATGGATAGTTCATAACCCTAGTAACAAAATGAAAGCTTGAATACACTCCCCAAGCATGCCCTATGTTTTATCTGGGGTATTTGGAGAGAGGGGGTATTTGGAGAGAGGAAATGACTGGAAACTTAAAGTGGCTCACTATTTTCGGGTCAGTTGAGTTTCTATTACTGGAAATTTAATGTGCCTAGATTACCTAATTCCAGGGGCATTATACCCCTTGAATTCCTCCCTTATACGCAACCCATTGTTCTGTAAAAATATGTTTTTATCCAGTTTATGGCAGAGTAATGCATTGGAATCCATGGAACTAATTTTGCTTCTCTATTAGGCCACTTTGTTCCTACATCCATTCTTTCATTTGGACAGTGCCCATCTTGAAATATCCTCACTATGATTTATGATTTCAAAGTTATGGGAGTTGTTTTCTAATTTTGGTTAAATTTGGGGTCCCATAGTTTTAATGTTGTGATTCCTGAATGGTTTTGATTCTTAACTTTGAATTTTCAATTTTTTTTATTTTTATTTTTTATTATCAAAATATTTTATTTTTTTTGTACCCATTGTTTTCTATCCATTTCTGGATCTTGGATTTTGAAAAACCTAGCAGAGCTAGATCCACATCCATATCATATCCGGATCCATATATGTATGATGGTAACTTAACATAATGCATTTAGTTGATAGACACGGGATTTTATAATAAATAAATAAAATAAATATAGTACAAATTTCATAATATGCGTGATTACAAGGTATGTATAATGTGGGAAATTCTACATCACTTGGCTATGGAAACATATGAGCTGTAACTGATACAAATATTTCAAATTCCATACAGGAAAAAAAATATATTATACGACTCTAGATAAACCAATAGCCAAAACAAATAATAATAATAATAAATTCAATCCATGAACTCTATCAGAAAAAATGCCAACATGAGAAACTATCTGGAAGGTCTCAGGCATTCACAGAAGAAATAATGAATCTTCCATTCAAAAAAAAAATCCTTCTTAAGAGATTTGATCTTCAACCTATATCGTGTATACCTAGGCACAACTTGGTTGGAACCCATGCCAAATTGACCAATATTGTCTGTATCTGGAGGGCCATCATCATAACAACAACCTACGAGATTACCACAATAAGCACAGTTGAGTTTGGTCCTCTTTCTCTTAATTCCCCAATAGTTCAAGGTCTCAAAGAAGGGCTTAATCTTGTCTTCCTTTTCAAATCAGAACTTGGTATCATCAATGGCAGAGAATGCGATGGTGCCCTTGTTTCCAATTTCAAGGTAGAGGTCTGCAGGGTACTGGTAGCTGCTGCTAAGATTTAGAGGTAACCCACACCCTACACAACTATTGGACATACTCAAATTTTGGGTGGGTGTTTTAGTAATCTGGTATATGAATTATTTGATCAGAATTCATTAAATCCATTCCAACCAATGGAATTTTGGACATATCTCTCTGCACAACTATCCTCCAAGCCAAGTCGCCCGCCAACCTCCAATAGAACCAATCCAGAGCCCTCACAACAATAGTTTTTGATGACCCAACAAAGAAAAAATGCTAGAAACTCTAAACAATAGGAAGCAAGAGGCCCATTTTGGTACAGATAGAGATTGATAATAAATGATTAAGTCATGAATAAAATGAGAAGAAGAACAAGAATCAACGTATTTTAAGGGCCTCTATATATTTACCAATTTTGGAAAGCTTATCGATAAGTTTTGATATGTTAGGAGACAATCCAACACATCGACACCGATCTGGATTTGTCACCTTGCTCGAAACAACGAACAATATCCCCCAAAGGTCATCCCTCTCATAGTCCGCCGCGATCCTAAATGAGGCCAAGAACCTCAGGAATTCCATAATACTCACCCTACCGGCATGACCCATTTTCTTCTCAATCACATCTTTTATCCAATCCTTAGAAATCTTTGGGGACAAATCCTTTACATAAGAGGGAACAAAATCATTGTCGTCATTACCAAAAATCTTGTAAAAGGATTTCAATATTAAAATGCAGGTCCAACTACAATTCAAAATACCCGAGACTAAGATCCAAACCTCCAACCTCTCAGTGCAAAGATCTCCACACTACGCGCTAACCAACGCGCCAATGCACATCATTCAAAATACTAGCCAAACATATAGCCAACGCACACTTAGAGCCAAACCATACCATCTAAAACTAACTCAACAAAGAGAAATGCTCACACTAGGTGCATATAAAGTGGAGGTACCCGCCAAGCCATGGAATGAGAGAATCTCCAAGTATTTTACCAAATGCACAATCAAATTTCACCAACCATCAGGTTAATACATACAGTAACATAAAACACAAGCCATAACATCAAGAACCAAGCCAAGGGTTGAACCTATGATTAGTGTTGGTGAAATACGCGTCCCTTGGTGTAATACATGTCAACAACAAGATTTGAACATGCACAGGAAGATCCCAATAGATATAGAGTATGTCTTCTTGTAGTACACATCCACGAGCAGGCCCAAACTACACTGAAATAAATTTAAAAATATATATATCGGGTCCAAGGCCCAATATCCAAGTTTCTTGCAAGTGCCATGCACCAGCGTAGCACCTCCACTAGCCAGAAACCAAACACCCAGACCACAAGAAGGAGAGCCTACAGGGCACAAGCCACCCGAGATCATTAACAAGTCACCTGCCAAATCATACAACAATGACTAAGCCACCAAGGAGATCGCGGGTTACCTCGGCCATTTCATTGACATCAACCCTTTTAAAATGTTATTCGACCAATTGCTGTGTCAGAATCTATGTTCCCTGAAATTGAGCAATGTAGGGTATGGATATTCCCTTCAAAATGGAATCTGTCCTCTCTTCAAAATGACATCTTCCCTTTCCAAAGAAAAATACTCTGCAATTAGGTCTTACTTCATAAATAAATCTGAGTATGTTTATGCAAGAAATATGGAATATGTTATTGTGCTCTGCAATGTATCAGGCTACAAGCAAACAAACTCTGTTCTAGCTGAACTGTGTCTACTCCGTTCGGATGACAAGCGACTCTCTTCAAAATGATGAACCGTATATTTCTTCTCTATTTTGATAGGGCGTCTCTCCATTACCATCATACAACATCAAGAACAACAAGACAAATAGGCGAGGAAAGGGGTTAAGCTATACCTTTGAGTTTTTCGTTGTCTTCCTCTTTCTCTTCCATTCAATAAGAAATAAGTCATTCACAATCATGAAAGTATAGGATGCAAACCCAGTTTTATGTACCTAACCAACCAAATCATACAAATGGATATTTTAATGGACAATGGCCCTTTGCAGACTATGAATGTCGTGTGGAAAGATGAAAGGATTAAAAATATGGAATGGATTGCAGTTTGGAGTCCGGAGCGAGTCACATCTGACAGTTCCACCAACAACACACACGAGTCATTGAAAGAGGCAACTTGCTCGCCACACAAATAACTTTGTAAATGCTTCCAACCCTAGTGCAGTGCAACTAATAAATGACCCCTCTTATCCTCTGTAAAAAGCTAATCTATGTGTCATAATGTGTTCTTGGGATACCCGTTTTTCTTCCCAAATTCAACTCATCATGTATGCAGTTAAATGCCCTCTTTACTGCCTACTCTCCTTTTCCAAAAACGGATTCTGGCCACTTAATGAGCCACTTTACTCAACCACGATCCCTCCTCACTTAACTCTACTTCAAAGTCGAACCCATATCTACAGGTTGGTTGGATTTAGATACCCATTACTTGTTGGACTTGATTGACCCTTACAATCTCACCTTACACTAGTATGCTTGTATTTCATCATAATTGGTTCTGGTATGATTGCATTTCATCATAATTGTTTCTGGTAAAAAAGATTCATTCAAATAGAAATAAAATATATAGACCTTAATTTAAGTAAGAGTCTAGCTAGCTTGTCCCTTTTGTTTTAATAATATGTTTTAATAATAAATTGAATTTGTTTTTGAGATTTTATTAATAATAAATTGATTTTTATTTTTTTTGTAATTTTATTAATTGGTTACTTTTGTTTTAATAATAAATTGATTTTTTTTTTTGAGATTTTATTAACAATAAATTGATTTTTTCGTTTTTTTTTTGTGATTTTATTAATTGGTTAAAAAGGAATGGTGACATTTTTTTTTCACTAAAGTTTAACTTTAAAATATGTTTCATCTTATAAAATGGTAAGTTTGTCATTTTCATTGAATTATGATGAGTGTAATATTAAATGTATAGTGTGATAAATTGGACGAATATGTCATTTGAGGTATAGTGTGACATCCATATCTTGAGAAGTGGTGGATGCTCAATATATTTAAGTGTGGGGAAACATCTTGTAAATACTTTTATTTAAATTGGGGTTTTAGTGAGGATTTTTATTTTCCATTCATTTTTGCATGTGTGGTGAGGTGATAAAGAACATTTTGAGTATAAATGTGCTTCAAGGAGAATTGAACCTAAGGTTTTGTATTTATATTGGATATAGTTTATTTACCAAAAACAAATATAGTCACAAACACTTTCTTGGGTTTCTAATGTGTGTCATTTATTCCTGCCACAATAACTTTGTGTATTTTAAACACTTATTCTCGACATGACTTGAGAGGTCTATACCAATATCTTGTGACTTTTTAATTATCCTATTCTATTTGCTTACAATTTTTCTTATAAAGGGATCAGAATGCTTTCTAAATTAACTCTCTAATCAATAAAAAACCATTATTCTACTTCTCCTCTATGGTAGCTTAAGCTCAAATCTGAAAACTCAAGGAAGAAAAATGAAGAATGATGGACAAGAACCCCTTTGCATGCCAAAAACCATAGAATATATTAGCATTTAAGAGAGACCACGTGCCTTCATAGGAAGGACATGTATCTCATTTTGGCAACTAATCCCAAGGTAAAAAGACTAAGGATGATCGTAAAGAAAATATTTAATTAACCTAAGGTTAGAGAACTTAGGGTAACAATAAAATAACATTATTCTCACTTAGCCCCCATAAGCCCCATTTATTTCCCCACTCGAAGACTCATAGCCCTCTATTGTTAATTACATTAGAGAGATGATCAAAGTCAACAACGATTGTTTATCATTATCAAGATACCCTGGGTGGGATTGTATGTATGACTTAAGGAAGTTTATATCGAACTCAATATAAGATTCACTTAACTAGAGAAATGATGATGAGCTAACGTTCTAGCTAGTGAACAAACAAATAGACTATACTTTATATATGGGGGTCATATATGGAACTTAATGTTTCAGGATTAATCCGTAAGTGCGGACACAAACCGATCTCCCTAGATCCACTTGGATCTAGAACAAAGCAAAACAGAATAGGACGCTTTCCTTAAGTTTTAAATATTGAATTTACTAAGAGGCAAGAATCATGGACATACC
>ML778940.1:769802-780725 GCA_009831015.1 Picea engelmannii
AACACAACAAGCTTTATAGGAAAGAATCATATTACTGTATCATATTAAATGTGAAAGAGAGATTACAACCATTGCCTTGATGTCGTAAGGTCCCTTCCAACTGTCCTTCGTTCCCCACACACTTCTTTCTCCAAGGATTCTGAGACCATAGATCTGATAGCTACTCACAATCTATCTTGACAAAGCAAATCTCAATGCCACTCTAACCAAGCCAAAGCTAACAAGCTCAAGAATCAACAAAGCTAACCCAAGCTAACCAAAGCTAACTTTCTCCATGAGAATTCCTCTCCTTTTATAAGTTGAAGAGGATAAGGTGAGGAGGTTAGGATGATCCTACTAAATCATGAAAGCGAGTAAGATCCAAACCATTCGGATGCCACCTCACCATAGAAGCTTCTCCTTCTAGAATATTCGAGAAAACGCTCATTTTTCCCACGTGCTAGAATGTTCACACCCTAGCTATAGAGCAACCTGTGAACACCTCGCACCCTGCGAGAATGGGTCATTCTCGCACCCTGCCTATATAGCAACCTGTGAACTTCCTTTTTTATAAGGTTTGTACATAGGAAAAAACAATTTCTTTTCTCAGGAGAAGTTCTTCTCCCTTCTCTCTTCAGGAACTCAGGCCACTGACCCCTCTGAAGGCAACAAATAGGTTTGCATCATTAACGATCATAGGGATTATGAAAATAATGTGTAACACTTAAGAAGAATAAATCTATAACAAAAGTGTGTCTTATCATTAATTAAATTAAAAGTGACAATAAAATAGAGTTGAGACATGGTAAGGTGTTTACTAAATAGGGGTAGTTGTAATCAACATATTAATATCCTCAACATGTTTTAATCAGTGAAGGTACAAGGGGACCAATATAGAATAGGGTTTTCTATCCTAGAAGACACACATAAGTTGTGTCATGAATTTTTCCTTATATTGAGAATGACCATAATTTCGAGAAGAAGTTTTGTGTTGAAGGGTGGGTGTATGTAATGTCACCTTTTGATTTAGACAACTAGAATTACTTAAGGCCTAATCATCTTTATTTTCTATTCACTGTTGTGAGTGGGAAATCCCTCTACAGACTAGCACTTAGGGTTTTAGTATGAATGCAGAAAAGACCTAAAGATTCCTACTTTTTACCGTCATCCTGGACCTAATCCCCATTATTCTTAAGCAAATACGTAGTTAAGAAGATCAAGTGAGCATACCTTATTTTGGGCGTTTGATATTGATCCTTCTTCATGCTTGATCGTTCTTTGACTATAGCTCTCCTCCCAAGGCTGACCTGCATTCACACAAAAAAAACAAAGAACTCCACATGAATTTGATATACAGATTAATGGGTTAGAGATTCAATGAACATGTATGCAATAAACCATGAAAACCTCATATGGTGGGATGGAAAAGTAATTCTTTATTATTAACTTCAACAAATCAAATTAGAATGATGAAGCCAACCACTACTCCATGAACCTGGTCCTGGGATCCTCTTCAACTATCCTCCAACTTATTTGCTTTGTATTTCTCCTTGCACAAGGATGGCTAAAGGTTGGAACAAAGGGAATGCACAATCAGGTATAGTTTCTTTATTATGATTCTCCTCTTCCAAATGGGACCCTTAACCCTTCTTTTATAGGCTAGAAGAAGCTAGGTATTTGGTCGAACCCCTAGCCATGCATGGCCGAAAGGTTTAGTTAACTCACCCAAAGTTGTGTTTTTCGTCTGCAACTTTCATTTTTTTATGCTTTTGTAGGTACACGTGGGTTGTTTTGGGTCAAC
Source organism: Picea engelmannii (assembly GCA_009831015.1). NCBI lineage: Eukaryota > Viridiplantae > Streptophyta > Pinopsida > Pinales > Pinaceae > Picea > Picea engelmannii. Next base: position 771,583 of record ML778940.1, read on the forward strand.
TAGCATGTACCCACGTGCAATAATGGAGTAGGGTGCGTGGGCCTTTATAAAAGGTGTTTTTAAGAAGAGTTGTTCAGCATTGTTTTGGCAAAGAAGGAATATGAGATGGCCTGATGCCAAGTAAGCATGTCTGGTGCAAATTAGGGTTATAACAGATGCCCCCTAATGTGTGAGGTCAGAAGAGCATAAGATGGCTGAAACACATTAACAATCTTCACCAATGTGCCGAACAAGTGAGCCCAGGGACCAAAAATCGGGAGGTGTTGTCTGCAAAAATAACAATTGTCTCACCGAGGCGGGCATACCCATGCTCGGCATAAAATAAAATCATGGCTACCAATCAAATACATTGTACATCCATGTCATATAACTATATAAAGTGTAGCCGTGAACAATACACAATGGAGCTACATCTCGAAATAAAAAAGATATACATGTAGAGTATCCATCCTCTTAGAAGCTTCTAAGGCATGATGGATGTAGATGAGGTCTTCAGAGCTCGAGCAACAACTTCAAAATCTTCAAAAACCGGGTAGGAGTGTAATATGAGCATACAACTTCACTACCCATAGGTCTTCGATGGCTCGTCGGTCATGGACTAGAGAATCTTGATGATCAGACTGAAGGTTTCATTGATTTCAAACAAAGACTTGATTGGACGTTCAGGATGGTCGGGTGTGAGGCAAAGAGACAAACTACAGAGGGGCCAACTCAAGATTGGTAAAAACATCCCTTAGACAACATCACGACAAATGATGAGACTCAGGCAGCATGGCATTAACATAAGTTTACAAGGCAGGAGGCAACGCAAACTCTCCATATGTTTGGAAGAATAACCAAACGGAGGAGGACACAACTCTATGTAGCGAGAACAACTTCCTAAGTTCGTATTAAATCCCAGATTTTGACGAAAAAAAAGACAGATGTGCTTTATCCAAGGGTGACTCATTATGCTACCAATAAAGAAAATACTTTTCCCTTCCTCTTTTTGGGGTATATTTGATTTTTTTTTTTACCTTTTTCAATAATTTTGGAAAAAGAATAAAAGAATGTTATGTTACAAAGGAGGAAGGAGTGTTGCAAACATGCAAGTTCAAGGCACAGGGAAAGGACTGATGTTCAGAGTAAGGACACTCGGGAAAAATCCTCTAGGGGCCAAAGGTGTCAAGACGCATAGGCAAAGTGCTACAGGGCTTGCATATAAGGCATGCTTTAGATGGTTTAGTTGAGAGCAACATGGAGCCAGCATTACGCCAAAGACGCGTGTATGAAAATGAAATTAATAAAACACACAATGGTAACATCCTATTAGCGATATTTCTTGTTAAGGGGTTGAATTGCAAAAGAATGGGTCAAAACCCACTTATCCTAAGTTTTGGGCGCAAGCGCATCTGCAGTAAACGAGAGTCACTTTTAGACGGCTGGATTTTGCATGCCTAGATCGACGGCGTACAGCAAATTCCAGACCCCCCTTGCCTTTTGACCTTTAAGCAGGGGGGGGTCTGGAATCGGGGGTGCACCTCTCCGACGGCTCAGATTGGCGCGCCCGGATCAACGGCGATGAAATAAATTCTGGACCCCCCCCGCCTNTCTTTAAGCGGGGGGGGGGGGTCCAGAATCATGGATGCAGTTTTCCAATGGTCACGATCGAGGAGCCCAGATCAATGGCTCAAGCGCAGTCCTGACCTTCTCAGCTGCCCTGACAATAACCCGTGTGGGCCATATTTTCGTCACGACATACCTGTCCACCTTTCCCTTGCCGCCATGTGTCACCATTCACCTCTCTCTCTCACACTTCCAGATGACCTTTCCCTCGTCTCATCATCCATTTCATTACCTGCCACGTATCCTTGTCACTCCATGTCATCCTTTTACTACATTAAGCTTGTCGCGTTTACGCTCTCGCTGTCTCTGCGTATATCCCTATGACTCATGTCATCCCCCCGCCACCTTTCTCACCCCTCATCATTCTTTTCCTTGTCCTTGCGATTGGGGCCCCGTCATTCCATGGCTAAGCCTCACTTTCCCGTGTTGGCCTCCATACCCATCCTTCAATCCCTTCAATTATTCCAAGTGGCAGCGCAAGAAGCTTTCCATATCTCAAAATGTTGAGTTGGCCATGGTCATCTTCAATCCCAAGAAGCAGTTATTGAAGCGGTTGGTGGTAGTTAGACATCGCCTCCGCCATAATGGTAAATCCTGCATTGAATTAAAGACACGTCGATTCGCCGAATAAACTGTCAGGAGATCGATTGCGTCTGCCATAAGTTGCATGACCTTTCAAAGATTGCAGCTCCGTGTTGTCAGAAGCCATGCAGACGCAAATCTTTCAATGCTACATCTCGATCTTGTTGTTGTTGTTAGTTCGAGTATATGAAGGTGTTTTCGCCATTTTTGTAAACATCGATGGTTGAGCTTAGCTCTCGGTTGTAAATCTTTAATGAAGCACTGATACTCTGGTTATGTATGCACTCTTGAGACTTCTTTCCTGATGAATGCCAGTCTCTTTTACATCTTTGTTCCACTGTGTTAAAATCGCTCGGAATTGGAGGATCCAGTCGAGCTATATCTGTTATAGGATGATGTTGGTAGGATCACTGTAGCAGTTATAATAGTTTCTAATCAGCTCTTGTGAGTTTTTTCAGCATTGAGTGACTCGGAATTGGAGGATCCAGTCGAGTCCTCCTCAGCTTCTTGAGACCCTGAATCCAAGAGGATCTTGCTCAGTGTCTTTCTTCTGCAAATAGCCATAAGCCTGCGGCCCAAAGTTGTTTGTCCATCGTTCTCATCAAGTCTTCCAATTGCTCACCCTTTTATCAACCCACTGGCTGAAGTTGGATCAAGACCTCCTTTGTCACCATATGTACCAGACTCAGTCCCCGAGTTAGAGTGATATCTCCTCGAGTTTTTCCTCCATTTGATCACCCCTTTAAAACAATCGTGACATTAAACTGATGGGCATCGGGCTCTGCTCCTGCAAGAAATCCAGGAGTGACTTCCGTCGCCAACATTTCTAGCGCCGTTGTCAGGGACGATGTTGAATATATTCCCTGGGATTGAACGACAAAGATTAGACTGATTCTGAAGGTGCATCAGATATCAAAACTTGAAGATTGCTACTGTGCACCTGGCGACTCCATTGTGACGACTCTGCTGAGGATAACCCGCACTATCAACTATGGCTTCGAGAGGCAGACACACGAGGTCAAATCCACATTTTCCTTTAGCTACGCCAGAAGCTGACGTGGAAGCAGTGCGCAGAAATGGAAAGAGAGTTGCAAAAGAAGTTTCCGTCGATGAAATAGGTAATGTACCCTCACCTTCTGTGAGAACTCCATTTTCTTATTCGCAGCTTCCTAGTCGTCCTTTTTCCGAAGTTCCACGTTCTCTAAATTTTGGGAGTGTTCCTGCTGAGTTTTCCCCTCCTGGCCTGGTATTAGAGAGAGAAATCATTGTCACTCCTTCCTCCCCAGAGGTCTTGCCTCACCACAGACCCCTAACGTCTGAAGGTTTCACTACCCCTCCTTTTGTGGTTTCTGCTGCACAGAGAGAAGCGTCTGCACACTCAGGCCCCTTGGCTGTCTCTCTGTTTTCTCCGTTGTCTCCTCCAAGAAACTCTGTTCCCACATCTCCCATTCATACTCCTTCTCCTCAGATTTCTCCTCTTCCTAATATCCCTATGGCTGGTGTTAATCCCCCTCTGAACAGAATGGATGCCATAGTTGCTGCCAGATATGGTCCTTTGATTTTACCCCAACCTCTGAACCCTCTCCCTGCTGGAGACTATTTGAAATACATGCCCAAGTTCAGTGGTGAGGGAGATGTAACTGCTGAAGAGAACCTAGCTTCCTTTTACAACTACACAGACAACTTGAATATTGAGAGTGAATATGTATGGATGAGAGTTTTTGTCCAGAGCCTTGATGGGGAAGTAAGGAAGTGGTTCAGGGGACTGGCCCCTGGATCTATTGCTGGCATTGAAGCCTTGGACAATGTTTTCCTGAGGCAGTGGGGAGACAAAAAAGATTATATGTATTACATGACTGAGTTTGGGTCTCTGAGGAAGATGGAAGGAGAGTCTGTTTTAGACTTCTCCAAAAGATTTAATAAGATGTACAATAAGATTCCTGCAGAGATTAAACCTTTAGAGGCCTCTGCCCAAATTTCCTATGCTGGCGCATTTGACCCTGATTTTTGTCTCGTGCTAAGAGAAAGAAGAGCCACCTCTTTGGCTCAGATGCAATATGCAGCTGTAGAGGTGGAATCCATCATGCTGGTAGCTGATAGACTGAGAAGCCAGGATGACACAGACAGAAGAAAGGACAAGTCGGAAGTCTCAACCTCCGGCACATCACTAACTCACTCTCAAGTAAATGAGCTGACCTGGGTTATGAACCTCCTCAAAGAAGAGGTGGAGAGATTGAAGGTAGAGAGGAAACAAATGTATAAGGGCCCTCAGACCACTGAGAATAGAGGAGGTTTCAGAAGAACAAATAACTTTTCTCCTCCAACCATGCACAGAGAAAAGGAAAGAGACAGAGACGACCAAAGAGTTCAAGCTCCCTTCCAGAACAATATTGTAGCTGATGAAGAAGACGGGGAAGTAGACGAGCCTGAGCCTAAAATCCACATTGTAGAAGTCACTCCCCCTTTCCCTCATCTGACCCAAGCAGCATATGAAGAATCGCTCATGGATGGTCAACTGAATGAATTGAGCAAAGGAGACAAAGTTGGCGGTGGCCGAGGAAGATACAACTTGAGGTCCGACAAAAGAGCAGCATCACCTGATGTTCCTGAGCCATTCAATAGAACAGAGAAGCCTGCTAATGAAGTAGCAGACAAAGGTAAGAAGGCTCAACCTCTCTCTCCCATTGTTCATAATCATGTTCTTGAAATTAGAGAAATCCCAAAGCCTACATCCTCTTTCAATTTCGAACATGAGATTCAAAAAATCAGAATTCCTGTGCCACTCACCGAGCTAATCAGACATGGGGAATTCAAAAAATGCTTCTCTGACCTGCTAAAGTCCGAAGCTCATACCCTCTCACAGATTCCATAAACCTACAAGATGAAAGGCCTGCATTAGTCCTAGGTCCCATGGTAGAAGACAGAGATGATTCAACTCCTCCCTTCTACACATCCCTGAACATACATGATAAAGTGTTGCATAATTGCCTTATGGATTCAGGGGCCTCCCACAACCTCATGCCCAAAGATGTCATGGAAGAATTAGGACTGGAAGTCACCCGAGCCTATCATGACCTCTATTCTTTTGACTCCAGAAGGGTCCAGTGTTTGGGAGTAATTAAACACCTAGTAGTCTCTTTGTTTCAGCTACCCATGAAAAGTATGATCATGGATATCGTGGTAGATGATGTTCCCCCTAAGTTTGGCATGTTGTTGTCAAGATCCTGGATCAAGAGACTTGGAGGGACGTTACAGATGGATCTCACATATGCCACCATTCCGGTCTTTGGAGGGGAACATAGGAGACTGTACAGAGAAACCCAGCTAGCCTACATTGTCAGTGACGAGGCCAACCCTACCAATCATCCCATCTATGCCTTGGACACAGATTTAGGCTCCAGTTTACTACAGCTCACCTACGCCCCTGAAGCCTCCTTACAGATCAGAAAGAAGCCCATCCTTAATCAGGACACCTCCCCATCAACTTCCTCTGTTTGGAAGATGTTCTTTGATGGAGCTTTCTCCAGTATGGGTGCAGGCGCTGGAGTGATATTTATATCACCTTGTCATGAGACCACCTCTCTGTCATACAGGCTGGAATTCGAGGTCACCAATAATTTGGCAGAGTATGAAGCTCTAGTTCTGGGATTAAGAGCTGCAAAAGAAATGGGAATCAAGGACATGGTTGTGTTTGGAGATGCAGAGCTGATTGTCCAACAGGTAAAAAATGTTTATCAGACTAAGCATCCTCGGCTCAGGAATTACAGGAATGAGGTATGGGACCTGGTTGATGATTCCTTCCTGGCTTTTAACATTTCCTACATTCCAAGGGAGGAAAATGCCTCGGATGACTGTTTAGCTTTTATAGCTAGTGTGCTCGAAGTTCCCACATCGCCCACTGTCGGGTCTGACATTGAAATAAAATACAGACCTTCTATACCAGACAATGTCAAACATTGGAGGGTGTTTGAAGATGATCTAGAAATTGAGAAATTTCTCGAGTCCATTGATGACTTTTCCACGATGCACATAGATAAGGATCCTGAAGAGGAAGATGACCATCACCTTGGGGAATTTGTAAATAGAATTGTTGATCACCAGATCATTCAGCTACCGAGCAATCACATTCCGAGAGGAATGATCCCACTAGAAATATTGTTCGACGGGAACGACGTGGCAGTGAAGGGTAAGGTTTCAGGTGATGATGATGAGACAGATGAATGCAATATAGGCACACCTGAGGAGCCAAAGTTTGTCAAGTTGTCAAGGAGTTTGACCGAGGAGCAGAGAGCCGAATATACCAAGCTACTAAAAGAGTTTGTTGATGTGTTTGCATGGACCTACCAAGACCTTAAAACATATGACACATCAGTCTTCGAGCACAAGATCCCATTGAAAGAGGAGGCTAAGCCATTCAGGCAGAAGCTGAGACAGATAAACCCCATGTTGCTGCCTGTCATGGAGAGAGAGGTAAAGAAGCTACTGGATGCCCAGATCATTGTCCCCTTGAGATATTCTGAATGGGTGGCCAATTTGGTTCCGGTGAGAAAGAAAAGTAGAGAGATCAAGCTCTGTGTCGATTTCAGGAACCTAAACAGGAGTTCGAGGAAGGACAACTATCCCCTTCCCAACATGGAACACATTTTACAGAGGGTCACTGGCGCGTCCAGGATGTCCATGATTGATGGTTTCTCCAGATATAATCAGATATCAGTCATGCCTGAGGACAGAGAAAAAACAGCCTTCATCACTCCTTGGGGCACATTCATGTATGCCAAAATGCCATTTGGACTGATGAATGCAGGAGCAACGTTTCAACGAGCCATGGACATAGCCTTCATCAGAGAGAAGGACCAGTTTGTGGTGATATATCTGGACGACATCACAGTCTTCTCTAAGACTGATAAAGAGCATTGCTGCCACCTAAAGAGAGTTTTCCTGAAGTGTCGGAGGTATGGCCTATCTTTAAACCCTAAGAAATCATTGTTTTCTTTGAAAGAGGGGAATCTATTAGGTCACATAGTGTCAGCAGAAGGAGTAAGGATTGACGCAGGCAGGGTGGAAGCAATTTAGGCCTTGTCACTTCCCCGGTCCAAAAAAGAAGTTCAGGCATTTTTGGGGAAGATTAATTTTCTGAGGAGATTTGTCTCAAACTTCGTCGAGCTAGTAAAGCACATCACAGCCATGCTCAAGAAAGGCCATGAAATAAAGTGGACTGCTGAATCCAGGAGATCTTTTGCCTAGATAAATAAAGCATTGACTGAGGCGCCCGTGTTAATCAGTCCCAATTATTCTAACGATTTCCTGATTTTCTCATTTTCTTCTGATGACTCTATAGCAGCAGACCTACTGCAGAGAAACGATCAAGGGCGAGAGAAACCCATTGCCTTCTTCAACAAGGCATTGAGAGATGCTGAACTCAGATATGAGATCATGGAAAAGCAGGCCTACGCACTGGTGAAACCTCTCAAACCTTTCAGAATCTATGTCTTTCACTCGAAAATCATTGCATATGTCCCTTCAACTTCTGTGAAGGACATCCTTATACAGCCTGACATAGATGGGAAGAGGGAAAAATGTATAGCTAAGATCCTGGAATTTGACCTATAAATTAAGCCCACCAAGCTAATAAAGGGACAGGGTTTGGCCAGGTTGTTGGCTGAGTCCAATTACAAAGCTCTGGAGATTAACTGCATCAATGAGCAAGCTGAGTCATCTAGCAGTAATCCCCAGATCACCATACCACTAGCGGCCTGTCTCTGGTACAGAGACATCTTGTACTTTCTGCAGGAGTTAAATCCCCCTGATGGACTGGGAAAGAGTAGGGCCAGAGATTTAAAGATCAAAGCGGTCAAATACTGCCTCATTGACCGAGCCTTGTATTGGAAAGACCCTTTGGGGGTATTATTAATATGTCTGGACCCATTGCAAGCACAGAAGGTGATGTTTGATTTTCATAGCAGTCTTTGCGGAGGTCATCATTTTTGGAAGACCACAACCCATAAGATCCTTCGGGCTGGGTATTACTGGCCTACTTTTTTTACTGATGTCTGCAAAGAAGTCAGAGCTTGCATCAAATGCCAGAAATTCTCAGGTAAACAACAACTCAAATCTTTTCCATTAAATCCTGTAGTAGTTTCTGCACCCTTTCAGTAGTGGGGATTGGATTTCATCGGGGAGATTCATCCTCCCTCAAGTGGCCAACACAGATGGATCCTCACTGCAACTGATTATTTCACCAAATGGATAGAGGTTGTCCCCACCAGAAGCACTTCTCACAAAGTAATCATGAGCTTCTTGGAAGACATCATAGCCAGATTTGGTTGTCCAAGCAGAATTGTCACTGACAATGCCTCCCCTTTTAGGTTCGAGCCTCTGATCAAGTTTTTTGAACAACTCGGGATCTCACTGGTCCACTCCACTCCATACTACCCCCAGGGGAATGGGCTGGCAGAGTCCTCCAATAAAAGCCTGATCAAGCTTATCAAAAATCTACTGGAGGAAAATCAGAAGGCCTGGGACTCAAAGCTCAAATTTTCTCTCTGGACCGATCGGGTGACAACTAAGAAGTCCCTGGGTCTCTCACCTTTCCAGCTTGTTTACGGAATAGAGGTCATTTTCCCCACTCATCTTGCCTTACCTGTAGCAAATTTCCTCCAAGTCCTTAAAGGAGAACCTAATCATATATTCAGGAGGATTCATCAGATGGTGGAAGTGCAGCAGATCAGAGAACAAGTCGTGGACAGAGCCTACCATCGTCAGCAGAAGATCAAGCAGGCTTTTGACAGGAAGAACAAAAAGAAGGAATTTGAACAGGGTGATCTAGTGCTCAAATGGGATGCACCCAGGCAGGAAAAGGGAAAACACAGTAAATTTGATGCCCTCTGGATCGGGCCTTTCAAGATCCTTGAAGCATTTTCAAACAACACTTACAGGTTGCAGGATCTGGAAGGCAA
>ML778940.1:781415-802258 GCA_009831015.1 Picea engelmannii
AATAACCCGTGTGGGCCATATTTTCGTCACGACATACCTGTCCACCTTTCCCTTGCTGCCATGTGTCACCATTCATCTCTCTCTCTCACACTTCCAGATGGCCTTTCCCTCGTCTCATCATCCATTTCATTACCTGCCACGTATCCTTGTCACTCCATGTCAGCCTTTTACTGCATTAAGCTTGCCGCGTTTATGCTCTCGCTGTCTCTGCGTATATCCCTATGACTCATGTCATCCCCCTGCCACCTTTCTCACCCCTCATCGTTCTTTTCCTTGTCCTTGTGATTGGGGCCCCATCATTCCATGGCTAAGCCTCACTTTCCCATGTTGGCCTCCATACCCATCCTTCAAGCCCTTCAGTTATTCCAAGTGGCAGCGCAAGAAGCTTTCCATATCTCAAAATGCTGAGTTGGCCATGGTCATCTTCAATCCCAAGAAGCAGTTATTGAAGCGGTTGGTGGTAGTTAGACATCGCCTCCGCCATAATGGGAATTCCTGCATTGAATTAAAGACACGTCGATTCACCGAATAAACTGTCAGGAGATCGATTACGTCTGCCATAAGTTGCACGACCTTTCAAAGATTGCAGCTCTGTGTTGTCAGAAGCCATGCAGACGCAAAGCTTTCAATGCTACGTCTCGATCTTGTTGCTGTTGTTAGTTCGAGTATATGAAGGCGTTTTCACCATTTTTGTAAGCATCGATGGTTGAGCTTAACTCTCGGCTGTAAATATTTAATGAAGCACTGATACTCTGGTTATGTATGCACTCTTGAGACTTCTTGCCTGATGAATGCCAGTCTCTTTTACATCTTTGTTCCACTGTGTTAGAATCGCTCGGAATTGGAGGATCCAGTCGAGCTATATCTGTTATAGGATGATGTTGGTAGGATCACTGTAGCAGTTATAATAGTTTCTAATCAGTTCTTGTGAGTTTTTTCAGAGCTGAGTGACTCGAAATTGGAGGATCCAGTCGAGTCCTCCTCAGCTTCTTGAGAGCCTGAATCCAAGAGGATCTTTCTCAGTGTCTTTCTTCTGCAAATAGCCATAATCCTACGGGCCAAATCTATTTGTCCATCGTTCTCATCAAGTCTTCCACCTGCTCACCCTTTTATCAACCCGCTGGCTGAAGTTGGATCAAGACCTCATTTGTCACCATATGTACCAGACTCAGTCCCCGAGTTAGAGTGATATCTCCTCGATTTTTTCCTCCATTTGATCACCCCTTTAAAACAATCATGACATTAAACTGATGGGCGTCGAGCTCTGCTCCTACAAGCAATCCAGGAGTGACTTCCGTCGCCAACACATCCTTCAATGTGAGTTTAACGAGCCCAAAGAAGGTAATATCAACGGTTTTTCATATTTAGAGAGTGTGAAAAAACGTAAAAGAAGACTCCACTGGGGTACCTTTTTCGAAGGTAGTCTAGTCAGTTTGAAAAAGGGGTAAGCTAGCACCGACAAGACGTTTATTCAAAACCATTTTAATGAGTGTGATAAAGACAAGATCACTCGGCCATTTTTTCATTTTTAAGGAGTTTGAAAAAAGCTTAACTATGGACTCCGTCAGGAATGTTCTTCTGGACCATTTTAACGAGTGTGAAAGAATAAGGTCACTCGATGATCTTTTCAATTTTAGGGAGTATGAAAAGAGATTAACTATGGACTTCATGGGGGTTCCTTTTTTCGTAAATTTATTCCCTCAGGCCCGAAAAAGGGTTAAAATGATACCTAAGAGTACTCTTCTAGAGAACTGTAGTTCCTTAGAGAATACCATTGTTTGTGCAGTTGACCATCCGGACTGAAAAAGGGGTAAAGTACCGTCAAACAGACGTGACTTTCAAATTTCAGTTTAACAAGCGTGAAAGGCCACAAGATCGCTCGGTAATCTTTTCATGTTTAGAGGGTCTAAAAAGGGCTTAAAAGAAGACCCGCTATGTCTTTTGGGAGTCCCGAGGGTGAGGTCAAGAGTGAAAATGAATCATTCAAATGAGGCTCAAACTCATAATCAGGAAAAACAACAAGGACTCCCAAGTCTACAGTGATTAGAGATAGCATGGACACCATAATGAAACTAGGATCTACCTAGGGCATCCATGTTCCGGTAAGATATACCACCAACTCACGACACTTCTAAAGCAACAATGATGGTTCTATGTCACAACCTGATGGGATCGATCCTATGGAAAAGGGATAAAGACAATGAGATACAAAAGTCAGGGAGGAAACCTAACCTACATGCTCAAGTTGATCATCTGAGATTTTTCCACGGACCGTCAAAAGTTACCCGAAACTCCAAAAAAATGTCTTGATACCCGATCATACCCTTCCAATGCAACTCCTGAATCACTCTAAATTGTTTTTAGTTTAAATAAAATGATAAGGGGGGGAGAAAAAGTGACAAAAATAAGCCAAAAAGTCTATAAATAGAAGCTGGCAGCTCATAATCATCATTGTTGATTTGGAAATTGACTTTGGAGCAAAAAAACCCCTTTGATAAAAGTGGTGATTATGGGAGCTACAGTAGACGAAACGACCATCTGTCTAGACCAAGTAAGTATAAACTCTCTCCTCTTGAAATTTAAATATTTATTTATGCTTTGGGTTTCAAGTTTTGGGGGGGTGTTGACCTTCAAAAGGTCGACCCTAGGTCCACACGGGTTGTCTTATGACAGGCCGCATGTACATTCGAGCAGAGTAAAAACTGCACGTGTGTACACACGACTGTCATCATTACAGCCCGCGTGGACCCCCTTATTGAATGAAATTTAAAAAAAAAACAAGGGTTAACCCTCCTAAACTTGGTGTTTTGCAGGATGTATGTTCATTGGAGGGAAAGAGAGCATGAGGAGGTTAGTGAGTTCGTCGGGGAAGACCCCAATGTTGTGGCTACCTTAATACAATGTGGGTTGCTCAAGTTCTTCTTATGTCCTTTTATGCGGGCACAACCTAGGCTACTGAATGCCTTGGTTAATTATTGGCATCCTGATGTAGAGGCATTTATGTTAGAGGGGAAGTCATTGGTGCCTACAACAGAGGACATATATTTTTTAACTGGCCTCTCCAGGAGAGGGGAACCAATCAACTTCCGTACATTTCCTTTGGGGCCTCATAACATATCGGAATTGATAGGACTTTATTGTGAGGATGGTACAGACCGATTGAGCTCACAGGTGCCCATAAGGAAGATCATTGACTTATTGTTGCAGGCGATTTTGTTTCTTATTGGGTGGATGACTGGTTCTGCGGCTCTACATCAGGCGTCCTGTGCACAAATGAACTGTGTAGTCCAGTGCTTAAATGCACAAATATTTGACTGGAGCACTACACTACTAGATTGTATGAAGAGGCAGCTGACAGATTGTCGGTTCCGGACACAAAGGAACTTCAGGTTCGGGACGATTCTATGCTCTTTCTTATTTTAAATAGTTTCGAGCTTTAGTCCTCGAGTGGTGGTATGAGGACATCAGGCCTCTCTTCCTGCGGTTTGTAGATGGGCAATGTTATTGCCACGACAGGGTGGTGGAAGGACCAATGAGTCCTCTGATGATGATTTCTTCGCTTGGTTGTCGTGACAAATCCCAGTCATAGAGGATTACCCTTATGCTGGGATTGATTTCTTGAGAGATCCTAAGATACTAGTACCTCCTTGTGAGGAGCGACGAGCGATGGGTAAGTTTACATCATTGTTTTTTTTGTGAAACATATGTAATTTTTATGTTATTCTTTTTTTATATATCATTTTTTTTTATACCAGAGTATTTGATGGATATTTGTCTATTGTGTGCAGATGTGGGACCAGTGCGACCAACGAACTATGTGAATAACAAGCGTCATCCTCGGCCAGGAGCCACACCTGCCGCCGCAGGGGGACCAATAGCAATATGAGAGCTTCCAACCGAGAAGGCTGAGAGGGTGTTGAGACGAGTCGAGTGAAACTTTACCTCGCTCACCCACACAGTCCCTATAGTAGAGATTGAGGATTTGCCGCCATCTATGCAGCCTCATGTAGTGGGGGAACCACGGACATGGGTCTGATTGTTTCGAAATTTGGAAAACGTTGTTGATCAGTACAATAGGGCCCACAGGCCCTGACCTTAGTTAGACTTTTCACGTGCCGAGAGCACTACTTGTATATATTTTTTGAGGGCATAAGCCCCATGAATCGTTATTGGTCATACTTTTGAGGTGCTTGCGTCCACCTATGTACTCCAGTGATTATGATATTATATATGGTTTTTTATGTCTTTTTGTGTCTTATGGATCATTTTTTTCCTTTAAAAATGTATTTACATGTTTATGTGTATATCCTTTCATATGTGTGTGAGATGCCAATCTAAAATTTGATTAGCTAGAGTATCTGTAATTTGGTTTAATCTCCTAGGCACATGAAAATATGTAATATAATCAAATCTTCGTTCTAAGAGACGTACCCTAAGGAATCGTCGGTGTAAAGTCAGATAATGAACCCGGTAGATTCTATTTAACTGTGACACAACCAGCTGAGTGTCTAAATAGAATTGAAGATGAGAGATACCAAATGATAGGGCGTCACGAAGCAACTCAATAACTGCACTGTACTCAGCGACATTGTTTATGGTGTCACCTAAACATATACCTCCAGAATATAATAATTGGCCTTGAGGTGTAAAAATTATCCAAGCTGTGGAGGTAAGCCTTCGAGTGTGTCGGCTAGCACCATCTGAGTACCCAATGAACACCTCAGATTCACTTGACATCTGCCACAGTGACGAAAGATAACATAAAAAATGACCCGTCCATAATACTGAAAGAAACTAGAAAGTAATAGTACAAAGACTATACATAAGTAACAAAAGGTTAGCCATGGTGACCTGCCTATGAGTAATACTTCTTGAGGTAGAGCCCATTTATAGGCTCTACCAAAGCATTCCCTTCAAAGTCAACTAGATGATAAGCACCCTTTTCTAGAACCTCTTTTATGATGAAAGGTCTGAACCACATGGGTTTGAATTTTCCTGCCCCCAGGGGGTCCTTATCTTGGTCATAGACGAGGACAAGTGGTGCAGACACAAATGCACTCTACGTATGCTCACAGGATCGTTCAATCACCAAGTGAGATGAATTGGCTCTTTCAATTCCCGCAGGAATCACTGCTCACAACAATCCACGGGTCCTTTCTTCACCTGCACGATCTTTTGTACTCAACCATGGATTTTCTCGACTAAATTCTGGGTTTCGGGATTCTCTGATCCCCGATGTCAAGAATTCCCTGTTCTCTTGATTTCCCAATCATCGAATCTCTGAAATGTCGAATCACCTTTTTCGGCGACTAGCCCTAAAGGGATATAAGTCTTGGCCCACATGACCTTCCCTTATATGACTGCAGTCCCTTTTAGGGTTTCGGGCTTTCAAATGTCGTAATGCATTTGTCCTCAGGATTCCCGATCCTTCGAATCTCGATTTCCTGATATGAAATCAGCTGGCCCCACAATGGAGCTTTCCACCTTGTCGGGGTTTTGGACTTCGCGGTTCCGAAATGCACGTCCTTCTCGTCTTCAGGATTCGTGAATAGTTGAATCCTGAAATGACAATGAAGACCCTTTCGGGACTTTCTCGAAGGCCTCGATTGTTGCCACGCATCCTCCTATGATGGACAGTCCTCGTCGCTTCATGATTTCAGGGTTCTCGATGCCTAAATTCTCCAACTTCTTGTCCTTGTAACTCCTAAATGTCGAATCCCAAAATTTTGATGGACTCTTCCCGAGCCCTTAGATTTCCGCCACGCGTCCTCCTATGGTGGACGGTCCTCCATAATTTCATAATTTCACAAAATCAAATGCCGATATGCTCCGTCATGGTGTCCTCTCCATCCCCGAAGTCCCGAATTGAAATATGTCGACGGGCTCCTAATCTCTGCCACGTGTCCCAACGGACGGACGGCTCAGATCTGTTTCGGGGTTTTCACCATGGAGATTCCCGATCTCCTGTCTTCGAGACTTCTGATATCCTGATCGTTGAAGTCCTGATATCCCAACTCCTTCGGAACTTTCACCCTCCTGTTCACGAAGTTTAAACCTTGTGCATCTCTTGTCAGATCCAATGGCTAACGGGTGATTTGCTCATGGTCTGATGGTCCAGATCGATATCTTATGTGCGCTCCTCTATTGCACTACCTCCTAGACATGAAAACCAATAGCCCAGATCTTTTTTTTTTTTCAGTCTGACCAGACGGCTATTGTTGCTCCTCCCGAGCTTCTGCGCATTTCTTCCCAAATTTGGGAGAATTTCAAATTCTCAAAGGCCTCGACCTTTGCTCCATTTCTGTGAGCTCCATGACTGTGATTTCTTTCCTGCGTTCCTATGAAAACACTGCCCCTCCTGAGCTTTTCCTTCGAATCCTCAAGGAATTCTGCAACTTCTGTGCCTCTGTAGAGTCTTTACGCGCACACAAAGGTGTTATCCATCCTGAGCTTTTCCCTTCACTCAGACTTCTAAGGAAATAATTCCTTCTCCTTTCTCCTCCTGCTGGAGAATGTAATTCCCTCCTGGCTATCCTTCTCCTCAAGCAACCTCTTGCTGAGACTTTCAGGGTGTTCAACAACCCTGTAGAGATCCTTCAGTGGACTCTTCTCCTAATCCTAGAACTCAAAAGAGACTTCTCTTCCTTGTGCTTGTATGCACACTGTCTCAATTCCCTCCTGGCAGAGTTATATAGAACTCACAACAGATTTCTTCTATGCACTCTTTGCACCTGCTCAATGCCCACCTTGTAGAGCTTCACAGAAATCCTCAGAGCTTCTGTATGCAACTGTGTTCTCCCTACATAGCCCTGCCTCTTGAGGTATTCAACAACCTCACAGGTATTTCTTCTGAGTTGTTGATTTCAGTTCTTGTGTTGTAGCACGTCTTTGTCTGAACCCACAGTATTCAGAAGTGCTTCAGTGCACTAGTATTCAGAGACCGCAGTACTCTATCACGCCCTCCTAACATGAAACCTCAAAGACCTTCACCTAAAATCAAACCAACTCCTGCAAATGCAAACCTACAACATACATCTACATCATACATTCATATCATATGAAGAACACTCACAGACATCCATTTAACACATAGTCATGCAGGAAAAATGGCTATTTGTATTAAAAAATGCAAACGTCTATGTTTACAAGGTGTTACATGGATGATTTTAGGGGCTAAATTTCGCTCATGGGATAATTTTCCATGGTTTTTCCAAAAAAGAGATTTGTTATTTTAAAAATGATTTGCCCAAATTCTATAGGATAAAATTATTTTTCCTTAAAAATTGCCAAAATTTTATAAAAACTATATAAAATCCTTAGAAATTTGAATATTTTTACAAAAATATCGCCAAACATTTATAGTTTGCATATGAAGGATTAGTAAGAATCGCCAAGGTTTCTACATTTTAAAATAAATTTCCATCCTTAAAATCATCCCTATGTTCCTAAGCATGGCCTGTAACAAGGTCACGACTCCTCTCTTTTGCTCTCTACTCACAGACTCTCACTCCACTTCTCTTCTCTGTTAGCTATCACCAAAATGAGATACTTATCTCTTTTACCTGAGGGGGCTCTTTGAGCTCTTCCCCCCAAATCTACCTACCCTATTCAATTACATTGAATGGGCTGTCTAGTCCACAAATTGGATCTAGATCTCAGCCTTACAAACATTTAAAGGCCTACCTACTCTAATGCCTACACAAAGGCACGACTCCATGGCTCAACAACCTAAAACATTAATTACATTCAAATTCAAAACTGAAGATGAGGGTTGTGCCTCTCTTCAGCCTTGAATGCATGCACTGACATGGCTGGTTGGCTGGCTGGATGATGTGGAGAGATGCTCTTGCACCATACTCCTCAGCTGCAAAATTCATGAGTTCATGCTCATGAGCTTCCCATCTCAGTTGTGGGAATCCTCTTGGATCCTGAATCATCCTCTGGAGTTGTTCATCCGCTCCATCTCCTTGTTGTTGTTGTTGCTGCCTTTCTACCCAACTTCTCCCTGCTAGCAGTCTTTGCTGACTCTACCATCAACCTTATGATGTCTTCTATCACCTCATCCAACTGCTGAATTGGCTGACCCTGTTTATGTAGTCTCCCTAGCTGCAAAATTTTTCTACAAATGGGCAGATCATTGTGATCTCCCATGCCTTCTTCTTCATCTTCTTCCAACCTCACCTGTTGGATGTGCATGCCCTGCACTATTACCCTTCTCTCCAGGGCTTCAATTTGTTCATACAGATTTTCAAAGCTAATGTTGTCTGCCTCTTCCTCTTCTTCTTCTACAAACTCCCAGGTTGCAGTCCTTTCAATCTCCTGGCTGAAAATATTGAGCCATTCCTCAGAATGCTCATCATTCTCTTCTACTTCTTCTGTTGTCAACTTTAGTGCTGCAGCTTCCTCATCTTCCTAGCTAAAATCATTGAGACACTCCTCAAAATGCTCATCTTCTTCTTCTTCTTCTCCTCCCTTTTCTGTCAGCTCCTCTAGCTGATCCACATCCATGTCTGAGCTCACTTGCTCTATCAGCAACTCCGACTGATTCCAACTCACCTTCTCATCCCTGCCCATGTGGCAATATGGGATTTTCTGGTTGCCCTCCCGACATTCCATGGAATCAACTGATTCCATCTCTGTTTCCTTGCCCACCTAGAAAACTAGAAACCTTTCGCTTCCCTCCTGGCAGTCTTTGAGATCCCGCAGCGACCTCATTTCATTTCCCAGCTGGCAATGTGAAATTCCTTGGCTGTCTTCCTGACAGTTCGTGGGATATTCAGTTGATCTCATCTCCTTGCCCACTTGGAAATTTGGAATTTCCTCTCTACCCTCCTGGAAGTTCTTGAGATCTTCAGTTGATCCCATTTTATTCTCTTCCCCGAGAATTTTTCCAGTCTCTGGTTCAGATATCTGAACCATCTCCTCAGGTCCATCGAGGTTTTCAACATGACTCAACCATCCTCTTAAAAACCTATGTTGTCTTCTAGCCATCAATTCGTTGACTGGCCATTTCATCTTCAGCTTCTTCATGGGCCATTCATATACCCATCTCGGCTTGGTATTCTATTGCATCTGCAGTTCAAGCTCTTCCATCCTTGCCCTGATGTCGGCAAGTTCTTTCCCCCTTTCGGCTATGCTCATCAGCTCTGGGCTTTTTATTCCAGCATATCTACGGCCTTCAATAGCCATGTTTCTATCTTTGTCTTCCCTCCTGGAAAATATGCTGCTCACTCCTACAAATCTGAGTGCTTCAGCCTCTCCTACAGTCCTCTTGACTATCTATGGATTGTTGCCTACCTGCAAACAATCCTTACAAAGTCTCCAATGCTCTGTCTTCTTTTGCCTCGCTTCACTTGAAATATACAAGTGAAGTCCAGCTCTGATACCACTTGGTGCAGACATAAACGCACTCTACATCCACTCACAGGATCGTTCAATCACTAAGTGATCCGAATTGGCTCTTTCGATTCCCACAGGAATCACTGCTCACAACGATCCACAGGTCCTTTCTTCACCTGCACGATCTTCTTTACTCAATCGTGGATTTTCCTGACTAAATTCTGGGTTTCGGGATTCTCTGATCCCCGATGTCGAGAATTCCCTATTCTATTGATTCCCCGATCACCAAATCTTCGAAATGCTGAAACACCTTTTTCGGCGACTAGCCCTAAAGGGCTAAGTCTTGGCCCACATGACCTTCCCTTATATGACTGCAGTCCCTTTCGGGGTTTCGGGCTTTCAAATGTCGAAACGCATTTGTCCTTAGGATTCCTGATCCTTCGAATCCTGATTTCCTGATATGACGTTAGCTGGCCCCACAATGGAGCTTTCCACCTTGTCGGGGTTTCGGACTTCGCGGTTCCAAAATGCGTGTCCTTCTCGTCTTCAGGATTCATGAAACGCCGAATCCTGAAATGCCGATGAACTCTCCCCTTTCGGGACTTTCTCGAAGGCCTCAACTTTTGCCCCGCATCCTCCTATGATGGACGGTCCTCGTCGCTTCACGATTTCGGGGTTCTCAATGCCAAAATGATCCGACTTCTTGTCCTCAGAACTCCCAAAATGCCGAATCCCGAAATTCCGATGGACTCTTCCCTTTCAGGACTTTTCCCGAGCCCTTAGATTTCCACCACGCATCCTCCTATGGTGGATAGTCCTCCATAATTTCACAATTTCGTGAAATCAAATGCCAATATGATCCACCATCGTGTCCTCTCCATCCCCAAAGTCCTGACTTGAAATATGCCGACGGGTTCCTGATCTCCGCCACGTGTCCCAATGGACGGACGACTCAGATCTGTTTCGGGGTTTTCACCATGGAGATTCTCGATCTCCTGTCTTCGAGACTTCTAATATCCCAATCGTTGAAGTCCCGATATCCTAACTCCTTCAGAACTTTCACCCTCTTGTTCATGAAGTTTAAACCTCGTGCAACTCTTGTCAGATTCGATGATTGACGGGTGATTCGCTCAAGATCTGACGGTCCAAATTGATATCTTTTGTGCGCTCCTCTATTGCACTACCTCCTGGACATGAAAACCAACAACCCAGATCTTTTTTTTTTCCAGTCTGATCGGACAACTGTTGTTTCTCCTCCCGAGCTTCTGCTCATTTCTTCCCAGATTTGGGAGAATTTCAAATTCTCAAAGGCCTCGATCTTTGCTCAATTTCTGCGAGCTCCATGATCATGAGTTCTTGCCTGCGTGTCTAAGAAAACGCTGCCCCTCCAGAGATTTTCCTTTAAATGCTCAAGGGATTCTACGACTTCTGCGCCTCTGTAGAGTCTTTACGTGCACACAAAGGTGTTATCCGTCCTGAGATTTTCCCTTCACTCAGACTTCTAAGGAAATAATTCCTTCTCCTTTCTCCTCCTGCTGGAGAATGTAATTCCCTCCTGTCTATCCTTCTGCTCAAGCAACCTCTTGTTGAGACTTTCAGAGTGTTCAACAACCTTGCAGAGACCCTTCATTGGACTCTTCTCCTAATCCCAGAACTCAAAAGATAGTTCTCTTCCTTGTCCTTGTATGCACACTGTCTCAATTCTCTCCTGGAAGAGTTATATAGAACTCACAATAGAGTTCTTCTAGGCACTCTTTGCACCTGCTCAATGCCCACCTAGCAGAGATTCATAGAACTCCTCAAAGATTCTGTATGCAACTGTCTTCTCCCTACATAGCCCTGCCTCCTGAGGTATTCAACAACCTCACAGGTCTTTCTTTCGAGTTGTTGATTTCAGTTCTTGTGTTGTAGCACGTCTTTGTCTGAAACCACAGTATTCAGAAGTGCTTCAGTGTGCTAGTATTCAGTGACCACAGTACTCTGTCACGCCCTCCTGGCATGAAACCTCAAAGACATTCTCCTGAAATCAAACCAACTCCTGCAAATGCAAACCTACAGCATACATCTACATCATACATTCATATCATATGAAGAACACTCACAGACATTCATTTAACACATAGTCATGTAGGAAAAATTGCAATTTGTATTAAAAATGTCAAACGTCTGTGTTTACAAGGTGTTCCTGAGCACATCCTGTAACAAGGTCACAGCTCCTCTCTTTTTCTCTCTACTCGCAGACTCTCACTCAACTTCTCTTCTCTGTTAGCTATCACCAAAATGAGATACTAATCTCTTTTACCTGAGGGGGCTCTTTGAGATCTTCCCTCCAAATATACCTACCCTATTCAATTACATTGAATGGGTTGTCTAGTCCACAAATCAGATCTAGATCTCAGCCTCACAAACATTTAAAGGCCTACCTACTCTAATGCCTACACAAAGGCATGGCTCCATGGCTCAACAGCCTACAACATTAATTACATTGAAATTCAAAAATGAAGATGAGGGTTGTGCCTCTCTTCAGCCTTGAATGCACATGCTGACATGGCTGGCTAGCTGGCTGGATGATGTGGAGAGATGATCCTGCATCATATTCCTCAGCTGAAAAATTCATGAGCTCCTTCTCATGAGATTCCCATCTCAACTTTGGGAATCCTCCTGTATCCCAAATCATCCTCTGGAGCTATTCATCTGCTCCATCTCCCTGTTGCTGCTGTTGCACTGCTACTACCTATGTGCCCAACTTCTCCCTACTGGAAGTCTCTGCTGACTCTACCATCAGCCTTCTGATGTCTTCTATCACCTCATCCAGCTGCTGAATTGGCTGACCCTATTTATGCAGTCTCCCCAGCTGCAAAAATTTTCTGCAAATGGGTAGATCACTGTGATCTCCCATGCCTTCTTCTTCATCTGCTTCCAGCCTCACCTATTGGATGTGCATGCCCTACACTATTACCCTTCTATCCATGGCTTCAATTTGTTCATACATATTTGCAAATCTAATGTTGTCTGCCTCTTCTTCTTCTTCTTCTGCAAACTCCCAGGTTGCAGTTCTTTCAGTCTCCTGGCTGAAAATATTGAGCCATTCCTCAGAATTCTCATCATTCTCTTCTACTTCTTCTGTTGTCAACTTCAGTGTTGCATCTTCCTCGGCTTCCTCGATGAAATCATTGAGACACTCCTTATAATTCTCATCTTCTTCTTCTTCTTCTCCTCCCTTTTCTGTCAGCTTCTCTAGCTGATCCACATCCATGTCTGAGCTCACCTTCTCTGTCAGTTCCTCCAGCTGATTCCAACTCGCCTTATCATCCCTACCCACCTGGAAATATGGGATTTTCTTGTTGCCCTCCCGGCAGTCCATGGAATCAACTGATTCCATCTCTATTCCCT
Organism: Picea engelmannii; assembly: GCA_009831015.1. Taxonomy (NCBI): domain Eukaryota; kingdom Viridiplantae; phylum Streptophyta; class Pinopsida; order Pinales; family Pinaceae; genus Picea; species Picea engelmannii. The sequence continues at coordinate 794,148 of ML778940.1, forward strand.
TGCCCACCTGGCAAACTAGAAACCTTTCGTTCCCCTCCTAGTAGTCTTTGAGATCCCGCAGCGACATCATTTCATTGCCCAGCTGGAAATGTGAAATTCCTTGGCTATCTTCCTGATAGTCCGTGGGATCTTCAGTTGATCTCATCTCCTTGCCCACCTGGCAATTTGGAATTTCCTCTCTACCCTCTTGGCAGTTCTTGAGATCTTCAGCTGATCCCATTTTATTCTCTTCCCCAAGAATTTTCCCATTCTCTGGTTCACATATCTGAACCATATCCTCAGGTCCATCAAAGTTTTCAACATGCCTCAACCATCCTCTTAACACCCTATGTTGTCTTCTAGCCATCAACTCGTTGACTGGCCATTTTATCTTCGGCTTCTTCATGGGCCATTCATATACCCATCTCGGCTTGGTATTCTGCTTCATTCGTAGTTCAAGCTCTTCCATCCTTGCCCTGATGTCGGCAAGTTCTTTCCCCCTTTCAGCTATGCTCATCATCTCTAGGATTTTTATTCCAGCATATCTACGGCCTTCAGTAGCCATGTTTCTATCTCTGTTTGCCCTCCTGGAAAATCTGTTGCTCACTCCTGCAAATATGAGTGCTTCAGTCTCTCCTACAGTCCTCCTGACTGTCTATGGACTATTGCCTACCTGCAAACAATCCTTACAGAGTCTCCAATGCTCTATCTTCTTTTTCCTCACTTCACCTGAAATATATAAGTGAAGTACAGCTCTGATACCACTTGGTGCAGATGCAAACACACTCTACATCCGCTCACAGGATCGTTCAATCACCAAGTGAGTCGAATTGTCTCTTTCGATTCCCACAGGAATCACTGCTCACAATGATCCATAGGTCCTTTCTTCACCTGCACGATCTTCTGTACTCAACCGTGGATTTTCCCGACTAAATTCTGAGTTTCAGGATTCTCTGATCCCCGATGTCGAGAATTCCCTGTTCTCTTGATTCCTCGATCATCGAATCTCCGAAATGTAGAAACACCTTTTTCGATGACTGGCCCTAAAGGGCTAAGTCTTGGCCCACATGACCTTCCCTTATATGACCGCAGTCCCTTTCGGGGTTTTGGGCTTTCAAATGCCGAAACACATTTTTCCTCAAGATTCCCGATCCTTTGAATCTCGATTTCCTGATATGATGTCAGCTGGCCCCACAATGGAGCTTTCCACCTTGTCGGGGTTTTGGACTTCGCGGTTCCGAAATGCGCATCCTTCTCATCTTCAGGATTCATGAAACGTCGAATCTCGAAATGCCGATGAACTCTCCCCTTTCGGGACTTTCTCGAAGGCCTCGATTGTTGCCACACGTCCTCCTATGATGGACGGTCCTCATCGCTTCATGATTTCGAGGTTCTCTATGCCAAAATGCTCCGACTTCTTGTCCTCGGAACTCCCAAAATGCCGAATCATGAAACTCCGATGGACTCTTCCCTTTCGGGACTTTTCCTAAGCCCTTAGATTTCTGCCACGCATCCTCCTATGGTGGATGGTCCTCCATAATTTCGCAATTTCATGAAATCAAATGCCGATATGCTCCGGCATCGTGTCCTCTCCATCCCCGAAGTCCCGACTTGAAATATGCCGACGGGCTCCTTATCTCCGTCACGTGTCCCAACGAATTGACGGCTCAGATATGTTTCGGGGTTTTCACCATGGAGATTCTCGATCTCCTGTCTTCGAGACTTCTGATATCTTGATCATTGAAGTCCCAATATCCTGACTCCTTCGGAACTTTCACCCTCCTGTTCAAGAAGTTTAAACCTCATGCAGCTCTTGTCAGATCCGACCACTGACAGGTGATTCGCTCAAGATCTGACGGTCCAGATCGATATCTTCTGTGCACTCCTCTGTTGCACTGCCTCCTGGACATGAAAACCAACAGCCCAGATCTTTTTTTTTTTCAGTCTGACCGGACGGCTGTTGTTGCTCCTCTCGAGCTTCTGCGCATTTCTTCCCAGATTTGGGAGAATTTCAAATTCTCAAAGGCCTCAACCTTTGCTCCATTTCTGCGAGCTCCATGATCGTGATTTCTCACCTGCGCGCCTATGAAAATGTCGCCCCTCCTGAGCTTTTCCTTTGAATCCTCAAGGGATTATGCGACTTATGCGCCTCTGTAGAGTCTTTACGTGCACACAAAGGTGCTATTCGTCCTGAGCTTTTCCCTTCACTCAGACTTCTAAGGAAATAATTACTTCTCCTTTCTCCTCCTGCTGGAGAATGTAATTCCCTCTTGGCTATCCTTATTCTCAGGCAACCTCTTGTTGAGACTTTCAGGGTGTTCAGCAACCCTGCAGAGATCCTTCAGTGGACTCTTCTCCTAATCCCAGAACTCAAAAGAGAGTTATCTTCCTTGTGCTTGTCTACACACTGTCTCAATGCCCTCCTGGCAGAGTTATATAGAACTCACATCAAAGTTCTTCTGTGCACTCTTTGCACCTGCTCAATGCCCACCTGGCAGAGCTTCACAGAACTCCTCAGAGCTTCTGTATGCAACTGTGTTCTCCCTACATAGCCCTGCCTCATGAGGTATTCAACAACCTCACAGGTCTTTCTTCTGATTTGTTGATTTCAGTTCTTGTGCTGTAGCATGTCTTTGTCTGAACCCACAGTATTCAGAAGTTCTTCAGTGCACTGGTATTCAGAGACTACAATACTCTGTCACGCCCTCCTGGCATGAAACCTCAAAGACCTTCACCTGAAATCAAATCAACTCCTGCAAATGAAAACCTGCAACATACATCTACATCATACATTCATATCATATGAAGAACACTCACAGACATTCATTTAACACATAGTCATGCAGGAAAAACTGCTATTTGTATTAAAAATGGCAAACGTCTGTGTTTACAAGGTGTTCCTGAGCACGGCCTATAACAAGGTCACAGCTCCTCTCTTTTTCTCTCTACTCGTAGACTCTCACTCCACTTCTCTTCTCTGTTAGCTATCACCAAAATGATATACTGATCTCTTTTACCTAAGGGGGCTCTTTGAGCTCTTCCCTCCAAATCTACCTACCCTATTCAATTACATTGAATGGGTTGTCTAGTCCACAAATCGGATCTAGATATCATCCTTACAAACATTTAAAGGCCTACCTACTCTAATGCCTGCACAAAGGCACGGATCCATGGCTCAACAACCTACAACATTAATTACATTCAAATTCAAAACTGAAGATGAGGGTTGCGCCTCTCTTCAACCTTGAATGCACGCGCTGACATGGCTGGCTGGTTGGCTGGATGATGTGGAGAGATGCGCCTGCATCAACAAGGTTTCCTTCAGAGAAAATATGAGGACACACAGACTGATCATACTAACACTTGAATTTATGTTTGTGAGCCACGTTGGCTAGGGCTGCATCACGACACTACTCATTGAGCCACTCAAGGTAGAATAACCGTTCTTCAAGTGGAGAAGTATCTGGCAATAATTGTACTACCAACTTTAGGGATGGGATCTGACATTCGATAGGCAAGACTGCTTCCAGCCCATAAACGAGTTGAAAAGGTGAGAAATTGGTTGTAGTCTTAACAGACATTCGGTAAGCCCATAATGTCGAGTATAACATCAAATGCCAACTTGACTTGGTTGAGTTGATCGTTCATTGTAGGATGGTCTTAAGAGATTTATTTACATCTTCCACCTGACCATTTGCTTGGGGGTAGTAGGGTGACAAATGTTCTTTCCATAACCCAAGATTTGATGTTAACTCGGTCATCATCTGGTTCTGAAAGAGACTGCCATGGTCGGTGACAATCTCCCTCAGGACGCCAAACCTTGCTATTATCAAGTTGAATAAAAAGAGATCCGCAGTCTCTCCATCATCTTTAAACGTTGGCATAGCTTCAACCCACTTCATGAAGTAGTCTACGGCTACAATGATATAATGGTACCCCCTTGCTGAAGGAAGGTTTCATGTAGTGTAATCAATCCCCCACTTGGCGAAGGGACCAACTGTGATGACAGGAAACATTGGAGCAGGATGTGCCCTCATCTTCCAAGAGAATATCTGACACGGGTGGCACTTCTTGACCGATTCAATACAATCTTTGATTAGTGTCAGCCAGAAGTAACCTGCTCGTAAAATATTTTGGTTTGTTGCCAACCCAGACAAATGACCACCACAGGCTCCGGTATGGCAATTGTTAAGAAAGATAGCTTCTTCTTTGTGAGTGAGACATCGGCGCAGGATGCAGTCTACACCTCTTCGATACAACATATCATCGAGTATGAGATAATTCTTACCCTGATGGTGTATACGTCGATGCTCATCAAGAGAAGCAAAGGTGGGGCACTTCAAAGTTTGGATATAGATAAGTATATCTCCATACCAAGGATTCGAAGATGTGATAAAAAACATATCTCCTTTGATAGGTGACTCTTCGGGCATAACATCACCTGACTCAACCAGAAGTTCTGAAATAAGTTCTGCGAAGACCAGTGAATTTTTGGATTTTGCTGAAACAAAATCTAAGTCAAACTTCTGGAGAATGACTATCCATCTACTGATATTTCTGCCTATTACCCGTCGTGTCAACATATACTGGAATGGATTCACGATAGCAATGATGGTGATCTTTCGAAACAAAACATAATGACGAAACCATTGAACAGCATGGACTGCTACCAACGCAAGTTTTTCAATATGAGAATAATTCAGTTCCGGTCCTACGAGGCCTCGGCTCAGGTAATAAATCACATATTCTGAGAACAAGTCATCTTCCTAAACTAAGACCATGCTGATGGTTGACTCTGCTGCAACCAAGTATAATAATAAATATTTGTTATAGTTAGGTGGCCTAAGCAGAGGGGCAGTCGTGAGGGCATGTTTCAATGCATCAAATGAGCGTTGAGCGACATCATCCCAATGAAAAGGAACGTCTTTCTTCAGTAAGTGCATAAATCCCTTTGTGATCTCGGCATAGTTGGCGATGAAACATCTTAAAAAATTTGCCTTGCCCTGTAGACTCTGAAGTTGAAGGATTGTGTGTGGGGGAGGAAACTGAATTATTGCCTCAACCTTGAGAGGATCGACCATGATCCCTATTGTTGACACTATGAAAACTAACAAACATCTTGATGTTATGCAAAAGCTGCACTTGTTTGGATTCAAGAAAATTTGGAAGTAGCGACAACTCTTAAATATAAGTCAGAGGTGTGTGGGATGATCCATTCTCTTGTGAGATTGAGATGCTAAATCATCTAAATAGGCCTCGACTATATGCTTGAGGTCATGGAAAGAAAAATATGTGGCTTGCTGAAAGGTTGCTCCAACATTTTTGAGACCAAAGGGAATCTTACGATACGCGAATGTACCCCATGGACAAATGAATGTTTTTTTGTGATGGTCTTCGGGTTTGATTTGTATTTGATTATATCCCGAAAAACTGTCCATGAAAGAGAAGGCCTCACCACCCACACATTCATCAATTATTTGGTCGATGAATGGTGTGGGAAAATTATCTTTTGGACAGGCCTTGTTCAAATCACAAAAGTCTGTACATACATGAATCGTGCCTTGTTTTTTATTGACTGACATAGGATTTGACACCCATTGGGTCAAATGGATAGGATAGATAAAACCGACTTTTAGCAGTTTCTCAACTTCAACCATAATGGTTGCTTCTTTCCTGGGATTAACTGGACGAAGCTTCTGCTGAATAGGCTTGGCATCTAGATAAGTTGTGATTTCATGTTCGACTATTTTTGGATCGATTCCTGGCATTTCCTTGTAAGACCAGGAAAAAACATCACATAATTCTTTAAATAGATCTGTGTAGATTTGAATCTCTCTGGGGGAGTAGTCAGCTCTGATGAAAACATTCTCCATGGCGCCAAGGGTTTTGGAGATATTGATCGGTATGGTTTCAACGATGGTTTCCATATTACCCTCAGCATAGACCTTGTGTGTGGCTAAGGGATTAATAGGACAAGACCTATCTCTAGTCATAGTCAAGGTGAATTCTCTGGCTTCGATTCTTCTTAACTCTGGGAGGAAGTATGATCTGTGATGAAGATCATCCCAGGGTTTGTCCAAACTAGTCATTGCTTCAATTACTGCTTCGTCAGAGGGAAAGACTAAGTCTAATGAATCGGTATCAGTGAGAGAACCTTGAGCCCAAATACGCTCTAGAAGTGGATCTAAATCTTGTGCAGGAGTTGGATCTGTGTTGGCTGAAGCTTGCTAGACTAAAGAGTACACTATTTCAGCTACAGACATGATCTAAAAATGAAGAAGACTTGAAAAACTTGAATAATTATTGCAAGTGAAATGTTATGTGTTTTAAAGCAACCGAATCAATTTGCAACACATAATAAAGGATTACTTATGTAAAAATACACATAGACAGCAGCATAAAACATTGAACATCAGCACATAAACACAACAACTTGATAAAGGAGTTCACCCCACTCCGGGCTACATCTCCTGGTCCAGCTTCCAATGGATCATTATTATTAAATTGCTCAAAGTGCTCAAAAACATGCCTTACAATGCTCAAAATGACAAACTGACTACTTCAATGGCTCCGCAGCGTCCCAAAACCCCTGTCTGGGCTCTTTCAGCACCTGAAACGGTCGAAAAATGAAGAAGATAGCCTTCTTGAAATCTCCCTCTTCAACTTTGCTGTCTCTGGTTCTACAAATCGCACCCTTGTGTTTCAAACCTGGCTCACACTCTCATTTAAGCGTAAAAACTTGGCACCGGGCACAACCGCACCAACGGTGCAAACCGTAGGATGGTTAAGGCGCCTCCAGCCCCTAACCGCCTCGGCTCTTGGTCATATTGCTCATGCGACCGCGCGTTTGGTTACAAAGTGGTTAAACCCATTTAAACCGTTGGTAAACCGTATAACTCCCAAAACCATGCAATTCCCGCGCACTTTTAAACCATTGGTTATATAACACAAAACCCATGGTTACATATATGAGCCACGGGTCGTGGTTTCCATTCCCTCGCATACACTTTGTAATATGGTCAAACTGTACATAATACAATCATGGGTTATAAACCCGCGCAAATGTTTAACCGGGCGCCATTTTATATATGTTATAACCAAAACTTTAATACATATATATGAATCCGTGCCATGTTTTATTGTTTGGTCATATGCGTTATCCACAAGACCGCGGGTCGGGGCTAAGCCCCGACCCGTCCCCCCCGCCATCCAAAACATAATACAATTTTAAATAATTTTAATTATGTTTACATATCAAGAAACATGGAATGGCGTAATGGTTGGGCAGATGTTTGTGTGGTGGGAGGTCTGGGGGTCGAACCCCACGGCCTCCACTATATTTTGCATAAATCCAATAGCCAAATAATGAGTGACACGTGGCGCCTCTAGATTGGGCCACGTGTCCTCATCCCATTTGCCAACCATCCGAACACATGTCAACACACGACTCGTCAAAAACCAACCAATAAAAATGTGCCACATCATCAAACTACCACGTCATCATGATGGTACGGCCCTGCCACGTGGCCGTACGGACTGTACGGACAGGTACAATCAGCATTCCAAATTTTTGCCTGTTTGGCTTAGCGGACAGATCACGATATCTCCTCCATACGGACTCCGTTTGCGAAAGTAAATATACCGCCAGAATCAGGAAGACGAGATGGACGTAATGGCACTATTCTCGTTGCATTCCGAGCACTTTGAAAATTGAGCAAAATTTGATCCCCTGATCACACCTCCCCATTTGAAAGCTTTTGGACCTCCAAAAGACTATCTCAATCTATGTGAAGATGAGCGTATAGTTCCTTCACCCTTCCAACCTCAATCCACTTGGCCTTTCTTGGATTCGTCCCTTTAAGACCAACTCGCAAATACTCCACATTTCCTCGCTTCGAAGTTCGCATCCTCCTATCAAGTATGGTGTCTTCCTGCAGTTATGTTAGATACTCTGGAGAAAAATCATCTATGGAAGGAATATGAACATGATCTCCTTGATCATAAATCAACGGAGGCTCATACAACTTCAAATTCTCAACATTAACAACTGCATACATCTGCATATATGGAGGCAAATCTAAACGAAAAGCATTGTTACCAATCTTGCCGACAATTTTGAAGGGACCATATCG
>ML778940.1:805477-851280 GCA_009831015.1 Picea engelmannii
AATAGACTTCAATTTGACGTACCCAATTATCTAACTTTTCAGCATTAACTTCTCCATTATAAAGTGGCAACTCAAATTTTATATCAAGCTTTAATGAAGGAATTTGCGAAGGAGTTTTACCATGCCCATTGGGAAGATGTTTCACACTTGAAGAAGAAGAAGAAGATGATGATGATGATGGAGGAGGAGAGGGTGGTGGAGAAGCACCATTCCCTCCATCTCTGCCTGGAGTCTTGTCACCATCGCCTCCCTTATACATTGAAGGGTTAGAGCCTTCACCCTGCGACATCACGGTTCGTTCCATTATGACTTTCATCATATCTCTCAACTGTATGATAGTCTGCCTGAAGTTTGTTTCTTCATATGGAACACGTTCATGATCCTCTGCATGTGCCATGCTTGGTGAATGTCTCTCTACAACTTGCGGTGAATGAAACTGCTTCCTCCTCGTCGGATAAGAACTTGGCTCCACAAGTTGACCTTCTCCTCTTGTGAGTTTCAACCTTGTGAGCATCAGAAACAAAACTTGCAAACAATCAAGTCTTCAAAACCAGTGCTCTGATACCAACTTGATCTAAAAATGAAGAAGACTTGAAAAACTTGAATAATTATTGCAAGTGAAATGTTATGTGTTTTAAAGCAACTGGATCAATTTGAAACACATAATAAAGGATTACTTATGTAAAAATACACATAGACAGCAGCATAAAACATTGAACATCATCACATAAACACAACAACTTGATAAAGGAGTTCACCCCACTCCGGGCTACATCTCCTGGTCCAGCTTCCAATGGATCATTATTACTAAATTGCTCAAAGTGCTCAAAAACATGCCTTACAATTCTCAAAATGACAAACTGACTACTTCAATGGCTCCGCAGCATCCCAAAACCCCTGTCTGGGCTCTTTCGGCACCTAAAACGGTCGAAAAATGAAGAAGATAGCCTTCTTGAAATCTCCCTCTTCAACTTTGTTGTCTCTGGTTCTACAAATCGCACCCTTGTGTTTCAAACCTGGATCACACTCTCATTTAAGCGTAAAAACTTGGCACCGGGTGCAACCGCGCCAATGGTGCAAACCGTAGGATGGTTAAGGCGCCTCCAGCCCCTAACCGCCTCGGCTCTTGGTCATATTGCTCATGCGACCACGCGTTTGGTTACAAAGTGGTTAAACCCGTTTAAACCGTTGGTAAACCGTATAACTCCCAAAACCGTGCAATTCCCGCGCACTTTTAAACCATTGGTTATATAACACAAAACCCACGGTTACATATATGAGCCACGGGTCATGGTTTCCATTCCCGCGCATACACTTTGTAATATGGTCAAACTGTACATAATACAATCATGGGTTATAAACCCGCGCAAATGTTTAACCGGGCGCCATTTTATATATGTTATAACACAAAATTTAATACATATATATGAATCCATGCCATGTTTTATTGTTTGGTCATATGCATTATCCACAAGACCACGGGTCGGGGCTAAGCCCCGACCCGTCCCCCCCGCCATTCAAAACATAATACAATTTTAAATAATTTTAATTACGTTTACATATCAAGAAACATGGAATGGCATAATGGTCAGGCGGATGTTTGTGTGGTGGGAGGTCCGGGGGTCGAACCCCACGGCCTCCACTATATTTTGCATAAAGCCAATAGCCAAATAATGAGTGACACGTGGCACCTCCAAATTGGGCCACGTGTCCTCATCCCATTTTCCAACCATCCAAACACGTGTCAACACACGACTCGTCAAAAACCAACCAATAAAAATGCACCACATCATCAAACTACCACATCATCATGATGGTACGGCCCTACCACGTGGCTGTATGGACTGTACGAACAGGTACAGTCAACATTCCAAATTTTTTCCTATTTGGCTTGGCGGATAGATCGCGATATCTCCTCCATACGGACTCCGTTTACGAAAGTAAATATACTGCCGGAATCAGGAAGACGAGACGGACGCAATGGCACTATTTTCGTTGCATTCCGAGCACTTTGAAAATTGAGCAAAATATGATCCCTTGATTAAGACAAGGGCATGGACATGCCCGAGTGCCCTATCCCATCCATTGTGGCCGATGGGGAAGGAAGTATCCATGGATTGTTGAAGTAAGTCATGTGAAACGAAAAAACTTGGAAAATCTCAACCTTATGGTGGTCGGATATGAACTTGACATCGCCTTGAGGGAGCGGGTAATCAAAGGTACCCATCAAAAATGGGCACAAACCAACCCCTACGTTGACTACGCCTGGTTGAGGATTATGAATCATCGGGACCGCGAACACCCCTAATGAAGGGTCAGGTCTGGAGAAAGACAATTGATCAATGGTCACAATCTGGTCCTCATGTGGAAACAACAAGACCAAAAAAAATGTAGCAACCACTTCTTGCATGGAATAAGTCCAACTCCTTCCTAACAAGAGATTGTAGTCGAGGGATGTGTCGACTACTTCTACCTCGACGCACATGGTCTTCGCTCCTAAATGCATGGGGAAAGAGGGAATGATACCATGTGGTCGGAACGAATGACCGTCGAAAGTAGTGAGAAGAGTAGGTGACTGAGGTAAAATAGGATGGCCAATGGCCTCCCAACATGTCAATGACATAACGCATGTCAAGGCACCCTCATCAACCACCATGCAGAAAAGTTTTCGTGGGGTGAGCCACTACTATCTGAAACACTACGTGGTAAGGAAGACAAGGTTTTAAGTCGGTTGTATCCAGCATGATGGTACCTGGATTACAAGTCTTGGTAGATCCTAAGGCGGTTAACAAATCTTTCCTCTGGGAAGGGCAGCTTTGGAGGACCTCCAAAGTGGACATCGCACAAGGGGTTTGAGACAATTCCTCCATCGCAAAATAGTTCTGGGTGGCCCTTGCGTTTGGGTTGTGAGAAGCTTTTTTTAACGTGCCTTTTGAGATGCATGTCATTGTTTCACCCAAAGTATTCTCAATCTGTAGAGGAAGAGATGGGAGTTCAGCTTCTTTTCCCTTCTTAGAAGTCCTTGGCTTACTGTAGTCATGCACTCTAGTCAATATAAAAGAATCACCCTTCATCATATACACATTTGTGGATGCAGGATTGTTCGAATATGGAGAGGGTCCTTGACTGCCCCTGTTCCACGTTTGTAGAGGCTTGGGTTAGGTTTTGCCCATGCTGAAACGGATTGGTTAACACAACATGTTATTTTTCTGTCACAAACATTTGGGCCTCTGCAAGCCGAGGACATTAGTGGGTCGGGTGGTCTTCCACGCACAGATTGCACAGATAGATCACCTTTTGTTTCTCAGTGTTTCCACCGCCAACATTATTAGTGGGTTTCTTATCCCCCTTACCTTTATTTTGTTGTTTTTTCTTTCCTTCAGGATGCTAGGTGGCCTTTGGATTTGTCGATTGCACAATGTGTACATCCAACGTTTTAGCAGGGGGAGAATCCAAAACAGTAGTTTGGCTAGCCATTGTGTGTTGTATAGACATTTGTTGCAATTGTTGCAATTGCTTCGTCAGTTTCTCAGCGGGCTTTGTTTGTGGTGAACCAACAATACCATCGGCATGTGGTACAGCTCTCTATCTGGTTTTATCAAGTATTGAGCATGGCGCATCTAGCAAGATCTTTTATAATAAATTGGACTAAGAATAGATTAGCTCAAGCTATTGAGCTCTCATGATGGCGTCTTCTTCGAAAAATACTCCCGACGTCGCGTCGTCTTTGGATAATTGTGGGAACAAAGAATTAAGGAACCACTCGAGCAGGAATGCTGGTGGGACTGGCACCATAATTAAACTCTTCCAGCGTCTCCATTCTCACATGTGATCAGAGATATGGTATGCTTTTGTCTATGCGAAATTGGCCAGCAATTATGTGCCAATGTTGTATCTCACAGGTAATTGGAAATGGTTTAGGAAAACCATTGCCAATTCGTCGAAGGAAGAGTATATTGAGTGGTCAAGCTCAATGTACCATTTTGTGGCACTCCCAATGAGAGTGAGTTGAAACAATCGCAACTGTACAGATTCGTCTTTCAATGAGTTAGATGAGCACCAAAGATGGAAGGTAGTCACATGATCTCCTGTATATTCATTAGGCTTGGCTTCGAACTTTGTTATGTCTGAAGGCAACTTCGTCGGCATAGGGGGCCAACACGGATCGTGATAGATAGGGTCATTCAACAACCTTGTCAAGTCTAGCAAATACAAGGTTTCCAGGAAAGGTAGTTTGGGTTCTTGGTGATAACCTGGGAAAAAGGGACCTGGAGTTTGACTGGCACCAGGTTGCCAGGAAAAGTTTGATTTTTGGCCTAGGTTCTGGTAAAAACCATGTCCATGACCAGCATACGGATTCCGCATGTGAGGAGACATCATCGACTGATTCCCAAAATAGGATGTAGATGGTTGGGCATGCATTACATTTAGAGGACTTTGGGAAGGGTTGCCCCATGCTGATCCCGTGGGGATAGGCATAGTACCTTGTTTGGGGTTCCATTGATTGTGAAAGGAATTGCCCCAGATTGACATTCTTGATGAGGGAACGGATCCCTACCAAGAATTCCAAGGCCCTAATGTGGAAGAAGTTCCTCGGTTTGCCCCCTATGCAGGAATAGTACCCTGCATAGGAATAGGTTGTCTGAAACCGGGATTTCCCCTAGTCAGGAAAGAAGATGATGAGAAGGCATTGTTACCAAACGCATCGAAAAAAGAAAATGGTGTCGAACCTACCAGCATATTATGCAAAGGTGTTCCTTGACTCCCTACTCCAAATAAACTATGGTGTGAAGGTGGCCCGACAAATTGTTGATGCGTGCCACCGAGTGAAGGGGATGAAGGAGGTATATGACCTCCCCCATAAGGGAAAGCATTAAAAGGAGATGAAGTGCCCCCAATATGGCCTTGTAGAGGAGCGTTAGAGCTCCCTGCCCCTAGACCTAAAGTTTGTGAAGTGGAGTAGGAAAATACAGGACTTGTACCTCAGTTAGGCATCCTGTATGAGAATGGAGGGCATGTTGCACTTGGTGTGAAAGGGGTTGTGGATGCCACCATAGACGGGATCGGACCACTATGCGAGGTAGAGGCAGTCGAGATCATGGTGGCTCGAACCAGTGAAAATGGGTTAGAGGTGGAAACTTTCCTGTGGTGATAACCGTAGTGGGAATTGAAGAATTCCTAGAAGGAGTGACAACATTTGTTTCCATTGCTACGTGGGACACTGTCTAGCACTCATAAGGGTGAATCAATACAATGATGGGTGCCAAAATATTAGTGGTTATAGTTTCAGGTGGACCAAGAGATTTCTCTCCAAAGTCTAAAATGGTCGTTTCCTTCGGATGTTGGTCATGCACAATTTCTTGTGACCCGGTCGCTTCAAAAGACCCTTGCTGGTCTAGATTTCACCTTAGTGGTGATGGAGGTGGATCTAGTGTAACTAGTGATAGGACCAAAAGTCTTTGTTACCGACAGATCTCATGATCCTTCACTGTGTGAGAAGATCAAATACACTCTAGGGCTTTCTATTCGTTCAAAAAACAACACACACTAAAAAAGTCCCTACAAGATAAAACAAGCAAACACTAAACTAATTGGAAGAACAGTTACAACAACCAACACTAGAGAAACTTACCGGTGTAAGTGAAAATACAACATGGAAGCACCCTTTGGATATACTCTGCAAAGCGTGGCCCGATGTCTGTCCTAGGTACCACGGTATACCCCCGCAATCACCTCTGTATGTCTCTAAAAAGATAGGCAACTAGGTTGCCAGCGCGCGAACAACCACCAGGTGGGTACAGTCGAAAGTCAGGTAGACCACAATGAGAAAGGTATCAAGCCTAAAACATATCAAGGGTATCGAAAGCAAGTGGTTCGGAAGACAACTAAGGACCTCGAATGGATTCAAGACCCACGAAGCTCTGTGGCAAATGCAATCGATGAAATCCCAAGACAAGCCCTCTATATGTGTTCTCCACTATGATTGGTCCAACTTTGGAGGGGTTATCTCTGCTACCTTTTCTCACGTGACCTCGTGTTTATCCCCTGTGTTAGAGGGGGGTCCTAGATAACTTTCATGATACTGGACTTTGACACTCCCTAACTCAGACTCCAATGTTTGATTTTAATGGCCTTGAAGAGTTTCCTCTCCAACCTAATTCAAGGCCCTAACCCTAAACTAGTTGGTTGACACTACAAACATAAAAAGTCTAATGAATTTTAGATTTAGCATTAATTTTTATGTATTTTCTTAAGTCAAAGGTTATGAAAGTGAAACTAGTGATGTTTGAAAGACGAAAGTAAAATAAACAGAAAGCTAGAAACAAAAAAACCTTTACTTAACTCAACTCTTAAACAACTTTTCAAACTTAAAAAATTTTCTAAGATCTTTGAACAACAAACTCAAAGAAGGATTTCACTCGACTACGAGCTACTTATGATCTAAGTAAACCATCAAGAACTTATGAAAGCAAAGACTTTTCCCTGGTTACTAATGCAAAACAACACCTTTTAACCAAACAAAGAAATAAAAGATTTTTTTTTTTTTTTTTGAATCCTCACAAAGCAAAAGGGAAAAATATCAACAAGTCAAAACCAATAAAACTTATGGCCTAAGCACAGATCGCAAAGAGACACTTTTTAAAAATCACACACAAGAAAATTAAAATTGGACTCTCACACTTGTCTAAAAACCCTATAAAAGAAAATTTTGAGGAAAACTTCTAAATGAAAAAAGAAAGTTATTGTTGTGATCAAACCTAAGTTACTGACCGCTATGAGAGAGACCCAAAAACTTGAGAGGTAAAACTCTTTTCAAAGGAAAGGATGACTGCCTCACCTTCAACAAAAATTCTCTCGACAAGCACACTACTGACAGTTCAACAGAAAGCATGTGCACATGAGCTATGTAAAGTCAAAGCCCATGTACACGCGTGCTAGCCTTATACAGGCTGCGTGTATATATGAAAATCATAGACAAATGAAAATCCAAGCAAGCTATCCCAGGTAGAAACTACTGGTACTGAGAACCAGAATCTCTTAAAGACTCAGACACTTACTTTAACAGAAAAAAGAAAATAATTCAAGGAAAACTTCATAGAACAAACCAATCTGAGGTGAAACCTAATCTATAGAATGCAAACAACAAAGACTAGAAAGAGTTTCCAGAAAACTCCTGAGAAGGACTAATTCTGACAAGGAAGAGGATGACTGCCTCTCTAAAAGAATTTTTCTGGAATCATACATGTGACTGACATTTCCTCAGCTAGAGTGTAGACGCGGGCTGTGAGAATGTAGGGCGCAGGTACACATGTGCATACCTTACACAAGCCACGTGTACCTCTATGGGTCTTGGAAATAAAATACAGTCAAACAAAGAAACAGAGATAACTGGTATGGAATACCAGAATCTATGTTAGCTCAGACTTTTGCAGAAACTTTAAAAACAGGAAATGAAACCAGTTCTTAATAATACCCAAAACTATTCCCAGAAACCCCAGAGGTTTCCCTAGTATGGTCGCCAATTTTGTTATGAGTGGTAAATCCCTCTACGGACTAGCACTTAGGGTTTTATTATGCATGCAGAAAAGACCTAAAGATTCCTACTTTCTACCGTCATCCCGGACTTAATCCCCATTATTCTTAAGAAAATACGTAGTTAAGAAGATCAAGTGAGCATACCTTATTTCGGGCATTTCATATCGATCCTTCTTCATGCTTGATCACTCTTTGACTACAGCTGTCCTCCCAAGGATGACCTGCATTCACACAAAACAAACAAAGAACTCCACATACACTTGATATATAGATTAATGGGTTAGAGATTCAATCAACATGTATGCAATAAACCATGAAAACCTCATATGGTGGGACGGAAAAGTATTTCTTTATTATTAAATTCAACAAATCAACTTACAATGATGAAGCTAACCACTGCTCCATGAACCTGGTCCTAGGCTCCTCTTCAACTGTCCTCCAACTTCTTTTCTATGTATTTCTCCTTGCATAAGGATGGCTAAAGGTTGGGACAAAGGGAATGCGCAATCGGGTATAGTTTCTTTATTATGATTCTCCTCTTCCAAATGGGACCCCTAATCCTTATTTTATAGGCTAGAAGAAGATAGGTATTTGGTCGAACCCTCAGCCATGCATGACCGAAAGGTTTAGTTAACTCACCCAAAGATGTGTGTTCCATTAGCAACTTTCCTTTTTTCGTGCTTTTGTAGGTACACGCGGGTTGTTTTGGGTCAGCTAGCATGTACACATGTGCAGTAATGGAGAAGGGCATGTGTGCCTTTATAAAACGTTTTTTTAAGAAGAGTTGTTCAACAATGTTTTGGCAAAGAAGGAATCTAAGATGGCCTGATGCCAGGTAAGCATGTTTGGTGCAAATTAGGGTTATAACATTCACTATGAAACTATTAATGATACACTTGAACTTTTAAGATGTATGAACCTATGTGAATGACAATTCTATGAATGTTTAACTTTATTTGAATGATGATGAGTATTATGCAATCTATTATGTGAATGCCAATTCTATGAATGCTTAACGTTATTAAATTATGGGGATATTATGCGATCTATTTCTAACTTGAAAATTTTGAAATTTAAAGTTGTTGGTATGTGGATACCGAATTGAGATTATTGTTGAATGCATTTACATGATGATAATGCATAGATATGTATGAGTTTGTGTTATAGACTAATCTATAGGTCAATGGGATATGAAATAGCCAAAGGATAATGATAATAAAAGTTGATGCCATGAACACCCACCAAGAAACCATATGGTATGAATCTTTATATGTGAAATTATGTTGGTTCGAATGCATTTCTATGATATATGGACCAGTGTGGGTTTTTTTCAAGTGGTGAGACTACCTAAAACTGAATATACGATGACAAAATTCCCAGCAACATAGTGCCACTGTATGTTCCATGGTAGGGTGTGGACCCCCAGTCCTATTAAGAGGGGTGGAGGCATTTCCCACCATGTATCCTCTGAAACCGGGAGTCATGGGAGGACGGTGTTGGCTCACGCTCCCCTAGATGTGTGATGATGACTGTCAGTTGTCTGTTGGGGAAGCTTGGTCAAGAGAGTTGACACTTTCGCTTACGGGTTCTATTTGGAGTTAGTTCAATATAGTTGACGCTCCAAGATAGTCCAGTAGAGGAAGGATAGGGATGGAAGATGGAAGTAAGTTAGGGAGGAAGGATGAATAGAAGTAGTTGAGAGTGTGTGGGGATTTCTCCTTATAGAAGAATTTCTGGATTTCCTCTTTATTTAAAAAAAAAAAAGAAAAAACATATATGTATATATGTATATTTATATTTACTTAACTAAAATGAAATTATCTAAGTGAATGTAGCTTGTGCTAAATTATTGTAAATGGGGAATTTCATGAACATTTAAATAGTTTACTATCTTTTATGAAAGGAATGGTCTTGTTGATTGGATTGAACGCATACAAAAATTACTTTAGGTGTGATAATTATTTTCATTAGTACATGTACGAGTCCTCTATGTTCTAGCTACACATGTATGCCTTGCACATGTACACTAGTATGTGTAAGTGTTTTAAATTGATGATGTTGCTTATTTGATGTGGATGTATGAATCATGTGTTGTTATCCTTGCATTGTAAATTACTCTAACTTCGGGACGAAGTTTCTTGAAGGGTGGGTGTATGAAACAACCCAAATTGAATAATTTTTATCCTAATTTTTAAATTTGAATTTAATTAATTATTAAAATATAGTAAATGAGTCTTTTATTATTTTATTATTAAAAGTGGGTGAAGTTTTTAATGGGGGGATAAGGTTGTTTGGGAATTAATGGGAGGATAAGGTTGTCGAGGAATTAATGGGAGGATAAGGTTGTTGGGGGATTAATGAGGGGGACTTGAGAGAGGAGGATAAGAGAGGAGGGGAGAACTTGGAAGAGGATCTCATTTTTATTTTTGGTTTGAGAATTTCTTGAGAAGGAGGAGGAGGAAATTGGAAGAATTGTTTTTGGGTATCTCTCACAGGGCACTGGTGTTGCTAGGAATTTTGGGCTCGAGGGCCAGGAAACCGTAAGGAATCCTGGGGCTAGGTAGCCGGATAGGCTGTTCCTAGTTGGCTGGGAGGTTAATATTCAATCTGGGCATGAACTAGAATGGGATCAAACAGAGAAGGGTCTAGATAACCAATCAGAAGGTGGAGGTATGTATTATAATGTTGTTTTCATTATACTACTGATATTATTATGCTATTATCATTAATATGTTGCTATCTTGGTGTTATTATGCTATTATTGTTGTTCTCATTATGCTTTTATCATCAATATGTTGTTGTTGTTTATTTCTAGTATAAGGAAATAACGAAGGAAATTATAAACTAAATTCAGTAGGAGATTTTAGAAAACTTTTTATTTATTTTAAGTCCTGAAAATTAACCAAGCTTTACAGATAGTATATTTTCATAGTTTAATATTTGTCTCATCTTCACCACTGTGTATGCCATTGAACACCATTCCATTTGAAAGTGAGTACTTATCTCCTCGTCATACAGTGGACTTATCATCGTTCT
This sequence comes from Picea engelmannii, assembly GCA_009831015.1. Taxonomy (NCBI): domain Eukaryota; kingdom Viridiplantae; phylum Streptophyta; class Pinopsida; order Pinales; family Pinaceae; genus Picea; species Picea engelmannii. Next base: position 816,050 of record ML778940.1, read on the forward strand.
TAACAACTTGTAGGGTTTTTTCAAGTGGTGTACATGGATGATACTTTCTCCTTCCTTAACACATATCTCTTCATCAAACCACCAATCCTCTATAAATTCTTCAAAATCTTCGTTGTATTTCCCAAAATTCTGAAAAAATGGCTCATTCAGGGAAATTGTAGGCTCTGAGATGTGTTATCAATTTTTTATATATTATGGCTTTAGAGATGCTATCTGAATATTAGATTCATTAATTATTTTAGTTGTATCCTTATTGAGGTGTGTGAGACACTATCTCGCAGTTTCATTATATGGGAATAGCATTAGATGAACTGGTATAAGATGGATATAAATTTTCCTGATATTTTGATATGCTTCCAGGTATTCATGTTTAGGAGGGAAGCCTCTAGTGTTGAAAATCCTGTAAATTTCATTTTACCATGGATAGTGATCAATCCCATTTGACAAATTCATGTCTTTTGCTAGAATATCATCTAGACACACAATGGGTTCTAGTACATTTACCACAAGGATTTTTCCTCTCCTGGTTTGTGGTCACGACATGTTGTTGTTACAGTTTTTTGTAATAGGAAAAAACAAACTAAATACGTTCTCCAGATTATCAACAATAAAAAAAACAATTAAAATCAACTCATATACATACATGTTGCTCTGGAACTTCATGGACATAAACCATTAGCTCAGTGTTGTAGTATACACAACATAATTCTCGTAAACTCAAAAAAGATGAATAATGTGTCATTTAAGGTCAGAAAGGTTTTATGTGCTTATAAATTTACCCCCAACCTTCTGCAATTAATTTTGAGTGGGTTACAACCTATGTTTAGGTAGAGAAGTTCATCATCATTAATTCTCTCGGAAGGACAATTTTTCTCCAAACTTGTGTATCAGGTGCGCAACGTCGAAGTATGGTGGTTGGGATCTCTAAATTGAAAAATGTCTTCTGAAACTGTTATCGGGAAGGGGCCATCATGAAGTTCTTATCAGGATGTTTCAAGGTCTTGATGCCCTCCAATGTAGATTCTCCTAGGAATATTCAGTTTTTGTATTAGGAAATGTGTTAGGTACAAGACATTATAACTTCACACAAAGTGTTCTACTAATCCAAGGTTTGAACAATCAAACTTTCGTTACTTTAAATTAACCTCATTGAGATGATCCATCAGAGATAAAGATATGATAAAAATCTAACTCCGATAAGAGGCTTCTCTACAGTGTTATTAGAGAGGATCCATCGAAGAGAAGATTGATTCATGGTTAATTCTTATTTTGATGGAGAGGTATCCTGAAGGAATATTTATGCCTCAAAAATAATGTTTGTATGAAAGAGGTATACTCATGATGGGAATTGGAATGCTTAGATAAGATTGGAATAATCAACAATTTGTAGCCCACCACATAATATTAGAAGATATGTGAGGGACCCACTCCCACATGTTTAACTCTAACTTATTGGGATTAATTCTTTTGGTCGAACAATTTATCACCACGAGGTCATAGTGTTGGTGCCTTATTATGTAGTGGAGATATTGTGCATCGGTACAAGCTCATCAGAGAGGCTCCATCAAAATCGATGTTGTGAACAAGGTGAAATCCATTCTGATGAAGGATAATTTGATATAAGGGATCTAATAGGCTATCGAATTTCAAATTTTAGGAAGAGATTTGGAATTTACATATTTGTTCACTCCGAGAAGTAACATTTCGATGAAGAGTGCTTTGATATCCCTCAAGTAGGGACATCCAAGTGAAGTCTTTCTTTAGGGCCTAAAAAGGATCTTACAAAAGGAGGGTGAAACTTCATAATATCTCTAATTATCACATGTGTCCTTAGGTTAGGCTTGATACTACATAGACATAATAGTAGTTTCCTCTATTAGTATCAAATCAAGTTAGTAGTGATAAAATTCATTGCTAAACTTTTGAGAGGGGGACCCACTGAAATCCTCTAGGAAAAACAATTTTAGTGGGCATTTGTGGGGGAACAACACAAAGGAAATAGGAAGAGAATGCAACTTTTTCTATTTATTGTCCCATGTGTAGGAAAAAATATCCCTAAATAATATTAAGATTTTGTCATTTGTGTAGGAAAGAATTCAACATATAATTTCCCTTCAATACTCGAACTCAAATCGATTTACCAAGGAGACAACGAAGATACAAAACAACTCTTTTTTGTTACACCAAGGAAGCCATAGTAACCTTGGGCATCAGTTATAACTCATGATCCTACATAAAAATTCACTTTATATTATTAAGGCCAACAACGCCCCCTTAAAGAATGGATTCCTCCTATGCCTTGGCAAGCATTGTATCCAGAACAAGTTTAAAAACAACCTTGGAAACCTGGATGGTGAGGACCTACATATGAAATCATGTCCAACTATCCATATCCTTCACAATAGTATCCACAATATCCTCCACAAGCACAATATTCCCCACAAATTCAACACCCATGTCCTAACCAATCCCAAAAGCCTCAAATTTCACAACTGGAATAGTTGCAGTTACCAACCAACCAACTCTCGCCAAGATCTACTCAATTATCTATTGAACCCATTCTAAACCCCAATAATAAAGTAGTTCAACCTACTTACAACACTGAGTTAAAGTTTTTTACTACTTATATGATTATTCCTCTTGATTTGCATGATATTCATCTTAGATCATGGAAGGTAATTAATACATATTCTCTTATTATTATTGAAGAACATTGAGGAGGAAACTCCTAAACAATAATAATATTTCTATTGCAATAAAACAAACTTCTTCTCCAATGGATCAGCCATAGTCAATTAATATTCTCCCTTTCCAGAGAGGTTAAATTTGGACAAACAAATAACACAATATAGATATGATTTATTGGATGAATTAAAAAATGTTTGTATCATAATTCCTTTACTACAAGCTATAAAATATATTCCAATTTATGAAAAAACAGTTAGGAAATTGTGTTTGAGAAAACCAAGAAGAAAGAAAAAAGACCCACAAACAATAAAATCCATTGGAAAGTTAGCAAATCTAATGCCAGGAAGAATTTTAATTGAAAAATATGTTGATCCTGGCAGTCCAATTGTTAAAATTCACATCAATAAAATTTTGATTGCAAGCACTTTATTTTATTTAGGAGTTGCAATTAATGTCATGACAAAAGGAACCATGGAGGAATTAAAATTATATAATATTCATTACACACCTATAATTTTGCAATTAGTGGATAAATCTACTATAAAAGCTGAAGGGATGTTAGAAGATATTGTTGTTTCTTTAGATTCTTGGGAATACTCTATGGATTTTATGGTTTTACAACCTAAATCTAATTTGGGTGGGCATACATTAATCTTAGGAAGACCATGGTTAGCTACTGTTGATGAATTTATTAGTTGTATATATGGAGACATGACATTTTCACATAGTGATTCAGTTAAGAAATTTACTTTATATCCACCTGCAAAATCATTAATTGAATTGGAAAACACCCATTGGTTTGATGATAAAAATAGTGTTGATGAAATGGTACAACCAATATTAAAAATTGAAGATATGATTTTCAAAGAAGATACTGAGGAAAATCAAATCATTGATTTTATTACTAACTCTAATTTTATTCAATATCCTAGGGGCTAGTATTGTTTTGATCATATACTGGATAAACAATTTTAGGAAAATTGCACCGTAGAGGTTTTATAGAACTATTTGATTCTTTGTCTTCTATCAATACAATATCATAATATTATAGCACTTCTATTGAGATTAACCAATGAAAAACTTTGAATATCAATCTTAAACTTGAAGAATCTCAAAAAAGTCAATTAATCAAATTACTATAGAAACATTGTGGTGCTTTTGCATGGGAATATACTAATATGCGAGGAATTCATCCTAACACATGTATACATCACATTTATATTTAGGAAAATTCTCTACCAATCAAACAACTCCAAAGATGTATGAATCCAATATTAAAAGAGGTTATAAAGGAAGAATTGCAAAAAATACTAAATGTGAATTTCAAATATGTTATTTTAGATGTTCTAGGGGTTTCACCTTCAGTAATTGTTCCTAAAAAGATGGTAAAAGTTGTGGTTTCATATATTATCATGAATTAGATAAAGCTACCTTGAAAAAAAAATTTCCCCTTCAATTCATAGATCAAGTTTTAGATACTTTAGCGGGAAAAAATATTTTTCTTTACTTGATGGATTTAATGGTTATAATCAAATCCAAATCATTCCTAAATATCAAGATAAGACAACATTTACATGCCCATGAGGAACATATGTTTCAAAGTATTAGATTTTGGGTTATGCACTGCTCTTGCTACCTTTCAAGGAGCAATTTTAGGTATTTTATCTTGATCTATGATTGAGTAGAAGTTTATATGGATGATTTTATTGTTTACGGAAATTCTTTCAAGGAAGCATTAGAAAAAATTGAAATATTTTTGATATAATGTCAAGAAACTAATCTTTCATTAAGTAATGAGAAATTTCATATGTTACTTACTGAAAATTTTATTTTGGGTCATTATATATCTTTTGCAAGAATAAAGGTCGATCCAGAAAAGGTGGAAGTAATTTCTAAACTTCCAATACCAAAACCACAAAATGATGTACACATTTTTTTAGGACATGCAGGATATTACAAACGCTTTAGAAAATTTCACAAAAATAACATCACCATAGTTTAATTTTCTCATTAAAGATGATTTATTTTGGAATATGCAATGTCAGAATGATTTTGAAAAACTAAAATAAAAACCTTATGTAGCACTAGTTTTAAGAGGACGAAATTGGTCTTTACCATTTCACATATCAATTGATGCTTCATAAACAACTATCGAAGTGGTTATGAGAGAAAAAAAGGTCAACAACTTTATGTAATTTATTACGTTAGAAAAAACGTGGCACCTGTTGAATTGAATTATACAGTGATGAAACAATAATTTATTGTAGTTGTACATGTTATCAATAGGTTTATACATTATATCACTAGTTATGAAGTTTTCAATCATACTAACCATTCTGATATCCGATATCTTATGAACAAATCAATTACGAATGGTAGAGTAGCTAGATGGATTTTATTAATTCAAGAATTTAACATCACCATTTTGGATAAACTTGGAAAAGAGAATCTAGTTGTAGATTTGTTTTGAGAATCAACAATGAAGGTGAAGTTGTTCCCATAGAAGATAATTTTTCTTATAAACATTTTTTTGTAATATCTAGTAATTCTCCTTGGTTTGATAATATTTTTAATTACTTGAATACATGAAAGTTTCCACAACATCACCTAAAGAGAAGTAGAAGACTGCGATACAAAGTTCCACATACTCATGGATTGAAGGATACCTCTCCTATATAGGACCAAATCTGATGATCAAAAGATGCATACAAGAAGTTGAAGTATTAGACATACTCAAATCATGCAATGATGAACCATGTGTGGGCGATTTTGCTGATAAGTGAACTACTAATAAATTCCTTCATCTCGGATATATTTGGCCTACTCTTTTTAGAGTTTCCAAAAATTAAGTCATAAGTTATCACAAATGTCAAATAATGAGACAACCAGTACAAGAAGATGGAATTCCTTTGTTACTACAAGTTCTAATTGATCCTTTTGAAAAATGGGCTCTAGATTTTGTGGGACCATTCAATCCACCATAAAAAAAAGGTGTATATTCTAGTATGTATAGAATATATTACCAAGTGGGTATAAGAAAAACCCTTCCAAGGTGTTATCGTTTCAAGAAACTCTTTGAGGTTGTCGGTCAATGATGCTTGGTAACTTGAAGAAAAATTGTTTTTGTGTTTATGTATGTGTGGATCAATGGGATAACTCAATTATAATATGGCACTCAGATAGTAAAATGAAAATCAAATAAACCAGTGCTCTCAAGGATTGATGATCAGATGATAGCTTTAAATGGGTGAGAAAACAATGGTTATAAACCGAATACAAAGTGTAGGGTTTAATAAACAATGATAAGCAATTTAATATCAAGTTATGAGCTAACCAATGAGATAACCATCATTATGTAGCTAAAACAACTTAATAGAAAGTACAGAAGGAAAATGAGAATCTGACATCAATAGAGAGAGAAAAATGTGATTTGTATTATCATAGTAAAAGTCTATTTACAACATAATATAGTCCTCTATCCAGAATCAAACCCTTGGTATGTCAAAAAGACAGGAATTTACAACCTTTACAACAAGTCTCAGATCCTGGAAAACTGGATCTAGATTTATAAATATAGAAAGCAAAAAACTAATTGAATACAATAGGATAATAAAGAACTAATTCTTAGGAATCAAACTCTCTTCATAGTTGGTGTTTGACATCTGGTATTCATCATTTCTATGTCCCTGATGTGTCATGGAGGAAAAGACACATGTCTTCAGTGGCTAGAAATCTTTCAACAACTATGAAAAAAGATTTAGCTGACCAATTAAGCATTCACCTCCAAAATCTTCACGAATCTTTGAAACTGAATATTTCTTGATTTGATGATTAATCTTTTGATACTCTCTTATCTTTTAAATCACTCCAAAATCACTCTGTTCGAGCTCAACTCTTCAAAATTCTCATTCTACAGTTTCACCAGCTATTTCACCTTAGGATTTGCTAATTAGCTAATGAAAGCTCTGCTTTTCAACAACTAATTGCTTATAATTTCGCCTTTTGTGCTGGTGAAATCTCTGTTTTGATAAAAAAAAGGAAACCTTTCATATTCAAAACTGTTGTTCCATCAAAAATCAGTGTTCATTTGATTGCTCTCCCTACAAATTTATAACAACCTGGGCTAGCACCTGTAAATTTGGGTGTGTGTTAATTTTTTCCTTCAATTTTTTGATTATCCTCTTCAGGCGCTTAGCTAACCACCATAAGCTATTATAATCCTTTGTGATATTTTTCTGTTTCTTCTTGTCTTTAATGATTTCACGTGCTAGCTTCTCAAAATATGCATTTGTCTTTGCAAAATTATCTGATAAAGCTTTATATCTTGCCTTTATCACCCTTTCCAGAACCTCTTATTGTGTTATTAACTCTTTCATCTCCTTAATCTTTTGTGATTTCTTTGATTTCTTATTTCTTTAGGTTTCACCTTCATCTTTGGGAGCAAAAGCCTCACAATCCTGTGCAGTTTCCATGGAGTGTTCTGGACTTTGGATGGTTGGACTTTCATCTTCCTTTTCTGGTTTTCTGTCTGAATCTGTGTATGGCAGATTTAGATCATTTGTCTTTTTCACTGTGGATTGCTCTGAGTTTGTTTCAAAATCTAGTTTATTTTTAGCTTTCTTGGGCTTTATTCTAGAATTTTTGTCTTATGGTGGCTTTGGGAGAGCTCTCCTCCTCCTTGAGCTACTCTGAGGAGTTGACTACTTCTTTCCTACTTTCTTCTTCTCATTTATAGGTTGAGTTTGGGTCTCAAAACCTTCCAAGAAGAGAAAGTGTTGCCAAGTTCTTTCTCTTCATTTCAGTTCTTCCAAGATGATCATTTTCATCAAGCCATAATGACAAAGGGCATTTTTGATGCTAAAAGGTTCGACTCTAATCTTATTACACACCTTGGTTAGACTCTTATGAAGAAAGAAAGTCAAGTTTAGAAGGACCTTCCCTGTGAAGTGATCTAGGATTCTAAAATGATATAACATTAACTTGTCATACCTGCCCTCTGAGGTTAAGTATAACTGAATGCCTTTGAATAGATCTTACCATTCATCTTCAAGGTAAGAAACAGGGATGCTTTTCTTCCAGGTTATGCTTCATAATTCTGTCTTGAGGTATACCCTAAAATCCAAGTTCTTGGTCACTGTTGTTTTAAACCAACTTTGGCTTGTTCTGGGTAAGATAGTTGTTGAAGCGATGGAAGCTTCATGAACTATCAGTTCTAGAGAGCCCACTATAGATTTCTTTCCATCGTATGACTTGGCAAAAATATCTACTATTTCCTGGTGATAACCTTCCTGTAACCTTTCCACATATGTCATACAACCTGTGTTTGAGAATCGCTTCTGCACCTCTAGATAAGACTGGAAAAAGGATAAATTATCTAACTCTTTCCTCATAAGTATCCTTCCTTTCTTCCTCGCCATCTGGAACTTAATCATCAGTTGATTTTCACATGGTTGACACAGTAATCTTCTTAATAAGGAAAAGGATGGCGCTGGTGAAAATGACCCTGTGTTGTCAATTGAAATATGAAACCTCATAATAGATATTTTGAACACCGCGAGTTCAAAATAAGAAATGGTGATTTGATGTCGCTAGATGGCTGGTACTTTATCCTCTGTCTCCAATGATGATTCAGAGTTTGTCACCTCAAACCCTCCTCTTGTTGTCGCAAAAAATATGTGAGCACGATCTGTCATGAGGTCCTGCTAAAACGTGATGAAATAGTGGCATCATTCATTTACTTCCATTAGCTTGCCATGAGGATTGTATGACGTGTGTCCAGCCTATCCTTTTTGGGTTTCTAGAGTCATTGGAGAAAAATACGTGGTAGCACTTTCACCGGCTCGCTTGCTACGAGGAGTACACTTTAACCGTTGAAACCTAAGGCTTTCATCAGCTAACTTCAACTTCAAAATGGATGTTAGCTATTGAAAGGATTTTTCTTAAATTTTTTAAAATACCTTTTGAGGATCAATTTATTTCTAGGATAAAATCTTAAATCCTATGTTTTGACACTTCTAAATTCTAAAAATTTATAGAGAACCCTATTTTATCACTATGTTATCACCTACAAAATGGAACAAATTGACTGATTCATTTTGGGAGATAACATTTGGCTCCAACTGGGATGGATACCTCCTTGTGAGGTCACCAAGAACCTATTTTGACTCAGTAGCCTTTAGTATTGGGCATGGAGTCATTTGGCCTTTACAATTTATCATCTGAAAACCTATAGAAACATGTAACCTGCTTGTTTATTCATTTAATCAATCACAGATCTCAATGGTAAATATAGACTGCTTAATCTCTGTCTGAGAAAAATGCATGATGAATTGTTGATGTGGACTTTTCATCTCATAATCTTCCTCTCTACAATCTTCCTATGTCTACAAATCAGAAAACTGAGGGTTGCACTTCCTCAGTGCAAGCTTCACCGGCTCACTTGTTTTCGGAAATGCCATTTAACCATTGAAACCTTGAACTTTCACCGGCTAGCTTCAGCTTCAAAACATAGATTAGTCGTTGAAAATATTTTCTTTGATTTTTGGAAATACCTTTTGACAATCGATTTATTATAGGATTAAACAAGTTATTTCCTATACTTTGACATTTAAATTTCTAAAAAATGTATGGAACTCTATTTATGACTATGTTATCTCCAAAAAATTTGGCTTTTTCACCTAATCTTATGCTAAACTGGAAACTATTTGTAATTTGTTGTATTGATCAAAAATGAATTCACAATTGAAATTCTCAAATGGAAGCCTATTTAGAGATCTCTCAGACATCATTTCCAAGGCACACAATGAATAGTAATGTGTACCCGAGATTTTTGTCTTTCGTTCCAGTTTTCAACAGGGTAAGTGAAAGCAAGTTACTAATGACCTGGGTACTAGCAAACACTTCCTAGAAATTTTCCATTTGAAGTTTCCATAAATAGATGATCCCAACAATAACGTGCCTTTAACAGAAAAAGTTCTATCATATCATTGATCATCTCTGGATTGCTTTCCCGAGGCAGAAGTAATCTCCCAAAATGCAAATGTTGATGAATTCACAATCGAACATTCCTCTGTGTTCCAATATTTGCTAAATATTTGTAGAAATTTTTTCTGTCCACAAGATTTCTACCTGCATGCCATATGAATTTACAGAGGGTTTGTTGAATGGTGAATAACTCAACACTCACATCTTGGAAGAAATAACTTCAATCTTTGTAATATTCAGATATGGGAATCGATCTCTATATGATCTCTTAGCATAGGAAATTAATGAAAATTCCTCTTGGGTTGTCGATTGAAATGCACTATGTATTTGAAAAAACACTAAACTCATGTGTGTTTCCTTTGAAACCGGTAGCTTTCAACTTTTTTCTCGAGCCACCTACATATTTATAAGACCAAATTTGCTACACATACATTCTCTACCTGCAACCTGCCTATTTATTTCAGAAATCAACAACTGAACATGATCTACTTGCTCATATGATGAGCTTATTCATTGCCTACTCCTTCTCTAACTATTGTATTGATTCTCAATAAAGTAAACTCATGCTTCCAATGAAGCCATATCAAATATTGATTTACTGAACATGTTTTTGATCTTGACCCGACAAATAATTGAATGCATAGCCAACAGAAAAGTAGTTTGAACTGATGACAAATCCAATTTTCATCTGACCAAAATGATTTAACATATATGTTATTCATAGATTCCAAATAGTCAACAATAGGGTCAACAAAGTCACAATGAAATACCTCTCCTTCCTACTGTTCCAACTGGAAAATGAAATGTTGTTTCAGGCTGCCTTTAATGAACTTAATGTTGAATGTAGACTACTCAACCTCTGTCGGAGAAACATATAGGATGGACTGCTGATCTAGAACCTTCTGCTCATAATCTTTCTCTTCACGTCTACTGCAATTCCCTTCTTTCTGCAAAACTGAAAGCTGGGGGCTTCCCTTAGTATTTGTTGCAGATCTGAAACTGTCTCCTACTGATATGTCAATCTGCTCAACATCTTCAAAGTTTTCAGAAGGAAAAATCTAATCTTCATGACAACCTAAGATAGTAGATGCATTTGGTACAATGTCAAAAGCATCACTAAGTTTATCATAGTGTGGATTACTAATCTCTCAATCATAATGAAGAGTATCCTCTACAACAATGTACTCTTCATGAGTGTCTAATTATCTATTCAAAAGATTGAATTCATGACAACACTCAGGATAGAGAGAGTCGTTTGAAAATTGATCTTTACAAAACACATGAAAAGAAACATGAAAATATGCCATAGAGCTAACACTTTCACTTGGAATAGACCAACACCAGTCAAGAGAAATCCCCTCTAATGAATGCCTGAAAAACTTAATTTGAACATCCTCATGTACAATTTCAAGCCGATGAATAAAGTCATGAAAATCCAGTAAGTGTTAAGCTGACACTTCCCATTCTTCTCCTCAAAATATAGGAACACTACATTCCCATTCATATCTACTAGGCACTGGATGAGGGTAACCAAAAATACTTGAAAAAATTCAAAAACCATACCTCTTGTTCATTTCATACCAGTGGAGTCGCCATCAGATTTTTGAACTGTAGAGTCGCCATTGAATCTTCCTTCGTTGAGTTTACAAATAGATGATTACAATTGATTCGTGTCCAGACTTTGTCTATCATCAAAGATGGATCTTGTCATGTCCCAAGGAAGCTGACCTTCAATCTCCTCTCCCCAACAACGGTGCCAATTATTTATCGTTCCAAGAAACTCTTTGAGGTTGTAGGTCAAAGATGCTTTGTAACTTGAAGAAAACTTGTTTTTGTGTTTATCTATGTGTGGATCAATGGGATAACTCAATTATAGTATGGCAGTCAGACAATAAAATGAAAATCAAATAAACCAGTGCTCTCAAGGATTGATGATCAGATGATAGCTTTAAATGGGTGAGAAAACAATGTTTATAAACCGAATACAAAGTGTAGGGTTTAATAAAAAATGATAAGCAACTTAATATCAATTTATGAGCTAACCGATGAGATAACCATCATTCTGTAGCTAAAACAACTTAATAGAAAGTGCAGAAGGAAAATGAGAATCTGACATCAATAGGGAGAGAAAACTGTGATTTGTATTATCATAGTAAAAGTCTGTTTACAACATAATATAGTCCTCTATCCATAATCGAACCCTTGGTATGTCAAAAATATAGGAATTTATAACCTTTACAACAAGTCTCAGATCCTGGAAAACTAGATCTGGATTTCTAAATATAGAAAGCAGAAAACTAACTGAATACAATAGGATAATAAAGAACTAATTCTTAGGAATCGAGCTCTCTTCATAGTTTGTCTTTGACATCTGGTCTTAATCATTTCTATGTCCTTGATGTGTCATGGAGGAAAAGACACATGTCTTCAGTGGATGGAAATCTTTCAACAACTGTGAACAAAGATTTAGTTGACCAATTAAGCATTCACCTCCAAAATCTTCACGGATCTTTGAAACTGAATATTTCTTGATTTGATGATTAATATTTTGATACTCTCTTATCCTTTAAATCACTCCAAAATCTCTCTTTTTGAGATCAACTCTTCAAAATTCTCATTCTGCAGTTTCACCAGCTATTTCACCTTAGGATTTGCTAATTAGTTGATGAACACTCTGCTTTTCAACAGCTAATTGGTTATCATTTTTCCTTATGTGCTAGTGAAAGATCTGATTTGATAAAAAAAGGAAACCTTTCATATTTAAAACTGTTGTTCCATCAAAAATTAGTGTTCATTTGATTTCTCTCCCTACAAATTTATAGCAACCTGGGCCAGCACCTGTAAATCTGGGTGTGTGTTAATTTTTTCCTTCAATTTTTTTATTTTCTTCTTCAGGCGCTTAACTAACCACCATAAGCTATTATAATCCTTTGTCATCTTTTTATTTTTCTTCTTGTCTTTAATTCTTTCACATGCTAGCTTCTCAAAAGCTCCATTTGTCTTTGCATAATTCTCTGATAAAGCTTTATATCTTGCCTTTATCACCCTTTCCAGAACCTCCTATTGTGCTATTATCTCTTTCAGCTCCTTAATCTTTTATGATTTCTTTGATTTATTATTTCTTGAGGTTTCACCTTCATCTTTGGCAGTAAAAGCTTCACAATCCTGTGCAGTTTCTATGCAGTGTTCTGGACTTTTGATGGCTAGACTTTCATCTTCATTTTCTAGTTCTGTGTGTAAATCTATGTATGGCAGATTTAGAGCATTTGTCTTTTTCACTGTGGATTGCTCTGAGTTTGTTTCAAAATCTAGTTTCTTTTTAGCTTTCTTGGGATTTATGCTAGAATTTTTGTCTTCTAGTGGCTTTGGGAGAGCTCTCCTCCTCCTTGAGCTACTATGAGGAGTTGACTGCTTCTTTCCTACTTTCTTCTTCTCATTTATAAGTTGAGTTTGGGTCTCAAAACCTTCCAAGAAGAGAAAGTGTTGCCAAGTTCTTTCTCTTCGTTTCAATTCTTCCAAGATGATCATTTTAATCAGGCCATAATGACAAAGTGCATTTTTTATGCTAAAAGGGTTGGCTCTGATCTTATTACACACCTTGGTTAGACTCTTATGAAGAAAGAAAGGCAAGTTTAGAAGGACCTTCCCTGTGAAGTGATCTAGGATTCTAAAATGATATAACATTAACTTGTCATACCTGCCCTCTGAGGTTAAGTATAACTGAATGCCTTTGAACAGATCTTTCCATTCATCTTCAAGGTAAGAAATATGTATGATTTTCTTCCAGGTTATGCTTCAGAATTCTATCTTGAGGTATACCCTAAAATCCAAGTTCTTGGTCACTGTTGTTTTAAACCAACTTTGGCATGTTCTGGGTAAGCCAGTTGCTAAAGCGATGGAAGCTTCATCAACTATTAGTTCCAGAGAGCCTATTGTAGCTTTCTTTCCATCGTATGACTTTGCAAAAATCTCTCCTATTTCCTGGTGATAACCTTCTTGTAATCTTTCCACATATTTCATACAACCTGTGTCTGAGAATCACTTCTGCACCTCTGGATAAGACTGCAAAAAGGACAAATTATCTAAATCTTTCCTCAGAAGTAGCCCTCCTTGCTTCCTCGCCATCTGCAACTTAATCATCGGTTGATTTTCATACGGTTGACATAGTAATATTCTTAATAAGGAAAAGGCTAGCGTTGGTGAAAATGACCCTATGTTGTCAATTGAAATATGAAACCTCATAATAGAAATTTTGAACACTGCGAGTTCAAAATAAGAAATGGTGATTTGATATCGTCGGATGCCTGGTACTTTATCCTCTGTCTCCAATGATGATTGAGATTTTTTCACCTCAAACCCTCCTCTTGTTGTCACATGAAATATGTTGGCATGATCTGTCATGATGTCCTGCTAAAACGTGATGAAACAGTGTCATCATTCATTTGCTTCCAATAGCTTTCCATGATGATTGTATGACATGTGTCCGGCGTGTCCTTTTTGGGTTTCTGGAGTCATTGGAGAAAAATCTGTGTTAGCACTTTCACTGGCTCTCTTGATGCAGGGAGTACACTTTAACCATTGAAACTTGAGGCTTTCATCAGCTAACTTCAACTTCAAAATGGATGTTAGTTGTTGAAAGGCTTTTTCTTAAATTTTTGAAAAGACCTTTTGAGGATCAATTTGTTTCTAGGATAAAATCTTAAATCCTATGTTTTGACACTTATAAATTATAAATATTTATATACAATCCTATTTTATGACCATGCTATCAACTACAAAATGGAACAAATTGACTGATTCATTTTGGGAGATAACATTTGGCTCTAGCTGGGATGGATACCTCCCTGTGAGGTGACCAAGAACCTAGTTTGACTCAGTAGCCTTTAGTATTGGGCATGGAGTCATTTGGCCTTTACAATTTATCATATGAAAACTTGTAGCAACCTGTAACCTGTTTGTAACCTAATTTTTTATTCATTTAATCAATCACATATCTCAATGCTAAATATAGACTGCTTAATCATTGTCTGAGAAAAATGCATGATGAACTGTTGATCTGGACTTTTCATCTCATCATCTTCCTCTCTACAATATTCCTATGTCTGCAAATCAAAAAATTGAGGGTTGCACTTCCTCTATGAAAGCTTCACCGGCTCACTTGTTTTCAGAAATGCCATTTAGCCGTTGAAACCTTGAACTTTCATCGGCTAACTTTAGCTTCAAAACATAAATTAGCCGTTGAAACTCTTTTCTTTGATTTTTGGAAATACCTTTTGACAATCGATTTATTATAGGAATAAACATGTTATATCCTATTCTTTGACATTTAAATTTCTAAAAAATGTATGGAACTCTATTTATGACCATGTTATCTCCAAAATTTTTGTCTTTTTCACCTAATCTTCTACTAAACTAAAAACTGTCTGTAATTTGTTGTATTGATCAACAATGAATTCACAGTTGAAATTCTCAAATGGCAGCCTATTTAGAGATCTCTCGGTCATCAATTCCAAGGCACACAATGAATAGTAATGTGTGCCAAAGCTTTTTGTCTTTCATTCCAATTTTCAACAGGGTAAGGGAAAGCAAGTTACTAATGACCTAGGTACTAGCAAACACTTCCCATAAATTTTCCATTTGAAGTTTCCATAAATAGATGATCCCAGCAATAAGCGTAAATTTAACAGAAAAATTTCTATCATATCATCGATCATCTCTGGATTGCTTTCCCAGGGCAGAAGTAATCTCCCAAAATGCAAATGTTGATGAATTCACAATCGAACATTCTTCTGTGTTCCAATATTTGTTAAATATTTGTAGAAAATTCTTCTATCCACAAGATTTCTTCTTTCATGCCATATGAATTTACAGAGGGTTTATTGAATGGTGAATAACTCAACACTCACATCTTGGAAGAAATAACTTCAATCTTTGTAATATTCAGATATGGGAATCGACCTCTATATGATCTCTTAGCATAGGAAATTAATGAAAATTCCTCTTGGGTTGTTGCTTGAAATGCACTATGTATTTGAAAAAAAACTAAACTCTTGTGTGTTTCCTTTGAAACCGGTATCTTTCAACTTGTTTCTCAAGACACCTACATATTTATAACACCAAATTTGCTACACATACATTCTCTACCTGCAACCTGCCTATTTATTTCAAAAATCAACAACTGAACATGATCTACTTGCTCATATGACAAACTTATTCACTGCCTACTCCTGCTCTAACCATTGTAATGATGCTCAATCAAGTAAACTCATGCTTCCAATGAAGCCATATCAAATACTGATTTACTGAACATGTTATTGATCTTGACCCGACAAATAATTGAATGCGTAGCCAACAGAAAAGTAGTTTGAACTGATGACAAAGCCAATTTTCATCTGACCAAAATACTTTAACATATATGTTGTTCATAGATTCCAAATAGTCAAAAATAGGGTCATCAAAGTCACAATGAAATACCTCTCCTTACTGTTGTTCCAACTAAAAAATGAAATGTTGTTTTAGGCTGCCTTTAATGATCTTAATGTTGAATGTAGACTGCTCAACCTCTGTCGGAGAAACATATAAGATGGATTGTTGATCTGGACCCTTCTACTCATCATCTTTCTCTTCTTGTCTGCTGCAATTCCCTTTTGTCTGCAAAACTGAAATTTGAGGGATGCCCTTAGTATTTGTTGTAGATCCGAAACTGTCTCCTACTGATATGTCAATCTACTCAACATCTTCAAAATTTTCAGAAGGAAAAATCTGATCTTCATGACAACCTAATATAGTAGATGCATTTGGTACAATGTCAAAAGCATCACTAATTTTATCATAGTGTGGATTACTAATCTCTCGATAATAATGAAGAGTATCATCTACAACAACGTACTCTTCATGAGTGTCTAATTCTTTATTCTAAAGATTGAATTCATGACAACACTCAGGATAGAGAGAATCATTTGAAAATTGATCTTTACAAAACACATGAAAAGCAACATGAAATTCTACCATAGAGATAACAATTGCACTTGGAAGAGACTGACACCAGTCAAGAGCAATCCCCTCTAATGAATGCCTGAAAAACTTAATTTGAACATCCTCGTCTACAATTTCAAGCCGTTGAATAAAGTCATGAAAATCCAGCAAGTGTTCAACTGGAACTTCCCATTCTTCTCCTCAAAATCTGGGAAGGTTGTGTTCCCATTCATCTCTACTAGGCATTGGATGAGGGTAACCGGAAATACTTGAAAAATTGCAAAAAACATACCTCTTGTTCATTTCATACCAGTGGAGTCGCCATCATATTTCTGAACAGTAGAGTTGCCACTGAATCTTCCTTCGTGGATTCGCTAGATAGATGATTACAACTCATTCATGTCTAGACTTTGTCTATCATCAAAGATGGATCTTGTCATGTCCCAAGGAAGCTGAGCTTCAATCTCCTCTCCCTGACAACAGCGCCAATTTGTTATCATTCCAAGAAACTCTTTGAGGTTGTAGGTCAAAGATGCTTCGTAACTTGAAGAAAACTTGTTTTGTGTTTATGTATGAGTGGATCAATGGGATAACTCAATTACAGTATGACACTCAGACAGTAAAATAAAAATCAAATAAACCAGTGCTTGCAAGGATTCATGATCAAATGATAGCTTTAAATGGGTGAGAAAACAATGTTTATAAACTGAATACAAAGTGTAGGGTTTAATAAACAATGATAAGAAACTTAATATCAAGTTATGAGCTAACCAATGAGATAACCATCATTCTGTAGCTAAAACAACTTAATAGAGAGTACAGAAGGAAAATGAGAATCTGACATCAATAGAGAAAGAAAACTGTGATTTGTATTATCATAGTAAAAGATTGTTTACAACATAATATAGTCCTCTATCTAGAATCAAACCCTTGGTATGTCAAAAAGACAGGCATTTATAACCTTTACAACAACTCTTAGATCCTGGAAAACTGGATCTGGATTTCTAAATATAGAAAGCAGAAAACTAATTGAATACAATAGGATAATAAAGAACTAATTCTTAGGAATCAAACTGTCTTCATAGTTGGTCTTTGACATCTGGTCTTCATCATTTCTATGTCCCTGATGTGTCGTGGAGGAATAGACACGTGTCTTTAGTGGCTGGAAATCTTTCAACAACTATGAACAAAGCTTTAGTTGACCAATTAAGCATTCACCTCCAAAATCTTCACGAATCTTTGAAATTGAATATTTCTTGATTTGATGATTAATCTTTTGATACTCTCTTATCCTTTAAATCAATCCAAAATCGCTCTATTCGAGCTCAACTCTTCAAATTTCTCATTATGTAGCTTCACAAACTATTTTGCCTTAGGATTTGCTAATTAGCTATTGAAAGCTCTGCTTTTGAACAACTAATTGGTTATAATTTCGCCTTCTGTGCTGGTGAAATATCTTCTTTGATAAAAAAGGAAACCTTTCATTTTCAAAAATTTTGTTCCATCAAAAATCAGTGTTCATTTGATTTCTCTCCCTGTAAATTTATAGCAACCTAGGCCAACACCTGTAAATTTGGGTGTGTGTTAATTGTTTCCTTCAATTTTTTTATTTTCCTCTTCAAGCGCTTAGCTAACCACCATAAGATATTATAATACTTTGTGATCTTTTTCTTTTTCTTATTGTCTTTAATGCTTTCACGTGCTAGGTTTTCAAAAGATGCATTTGTCTTTGCAAAATTCTCTGATAAAGATTTATATCTTGCCTTTATCACCCTTTCCAGAACCTCCTGTTGTGCTATTACCTCTTTCAGCTCCTTAATCTTTTGTGATTTCTTTGATTTCTTATTTCTTGAGGTTTCACCTTCATATTTGGGAGTAAAAGCTACACAATCCTATGCAGTTTCCATGGAGTGTTCTGGACTTTTGATGGTAGGACTTTCATCTTCCTTTTCTGGTTCTGCATCTGAATCTGTGTATGGAAAATTTAGAGCATTTTTCTTTTTCACTGTGGATTGCTCTGAGTTTGTTTCAAAATATAGTTTATTTTTAGCTTTCTTGGGCTTTATGCTAGAATTTTTGTCTTATGGTGGCTTTGGGAGAGATCTCCTCCTCCTTGAGATACTCTAAGGAGTTGAATGCTTCTTGCCTGCTTTCTTCTTCTCCTTTATAGGTTGAGTTTGGGTCTCAAAACCTTCCCAACAGAGAAAGTGTTTCCAAGTTCTTTCTCTTCGTTTCAGTTCTTCCAAGATGATCATTTTAATCAGGCCATAATGAAAAAGGGAATTTTTGATGCTAAAAGGTTTGTCTCTGATATTATCACACACCTTGGTTAGACTCTTATGAATAAAGAAAGGCAAGTTTAGAAGGACCTTCCCTTTGAAGTTATCTAGGATTCTAAAATGATATAACATTAACTTGTCATACTTGCCCTCTGAGGTTAAGTATAACTGAATTCCTTTGAACAGATCTTGCCATTCATCTTCAAGGTAAGAAACATGGATTCTTTTCTTCTAGGTTATGCTTCAGAATTCTGTCTTGAGGTATACCCTAAAATCCAAGTTCTTGGTCACTGTTGTTTTAAACCAACTTTGGCCTGTTCTGGGTAAGCCAATTGTTGAAGCGAGGTAGCTTCATCAACTATCAGTTCTAGAGAGCCCACTGTAGATTTCTTTCCATCGTATGACTTCACAAAAATATCGTCTATTGCCTGGTGATAACCTTCCTGTAACCTTTCCACATATGTCATACAACCTGCATCTGAGAATCGCTTCTGCACCTCTGGATAAGACTGGAAAAAGGATAAATTATCTAACTCTTTCCTCAGAAGTAGCCCTCCTTGCTTCCTTGCCATCTGCAACTTAATCATCAGTTGATTTGCACACGGTTGACACAGTAATCTTATTAATAAGGAAAAGGTTGGCGCTAGTGAAAATGACCTTGTGTTTTCAATTGAAATATGAAACCTCATAATAGAAATTTTGAACACCGCGAGTTCAAAATAAGAAATGGTGATTTGATGTCACCGAATGGCTGGTACGTTATCCTCTGTCTCCAATGATGATTGAGAGTTCGTCACGACAAACCCTCCTCTTGTTGTCGCATGAAATACGTGAGCACGATCTGTCATGATGTCCTACTAAAACATGATGAAAAAGTGTCATCATTCATTTGCTTCCATTAGCTTTTCATGATGATTGTATGATGTGTGTCTGGCGTGTCCTTTTTGGGTTTCTGGAGTCATTGGAGAAAAATCCGTGTTAGAACTTTCATTGGCTCACTTGCTGTGGGGAGTACACTTTAACTGTTGAAACCTGAGGCTTTCATCAACTAACTTCAACTTCAAAACGGATGTTAGCTGTTGAAAGGCTTTTTCTTAAATTTTTGAAAAGACCTTTTGAGGATCAATTTATTTCTAGGATAAAATATTAAATCCTATGTTTTGACACTTCTAAATTCTAAAACTTTATATAGAACCCTATTTTATGACCATGCTATCACCTACAAAATGGAAAAAATTGATTGATTCATTTTCGGAGATAACACAAGGGAAAACAATTGTATATTTATTGTTTGAAGAAATATTTTTTCTCTTTAGTGTTCCTCAGGATATTTCCACACATCAAGGACCACAACTCACATCAAAACGTGTTCAATCAATTACTCAATAGTGCTAGATCAGACACATAAAGTATTATCCATATCATCCAGAAGCTAATGGAAAAGTGGAATCCACTAGAAAGGTTTTGGAAACCATCCTGACCAAACAATTCAACTTCATCATAAACATTAGGCAGATAGGCTTCCAAAATCACTTTGAGCATACCGGACAACATGGAGAAACACTACTAGATCCACACCTTATGAATTGGTATATGGTAAGAATATAGTTCTACCTATTAATTTTCAACTTAAAACTCTAAGAACTGTGATGAGTGTAAGAATGGATCTTTCAGAAGCACAAAAACATAGTTTGGAGTAGAGAAATGAGCTTGATGAAATGTGATAGGATTTCCTTCAACATACTATTCTTATTAAACAACAAAGGGGAAAATGACATGACAAGTTCATTAAGAAGAAGCAATTTAAGTCAGGTACCTGGGCCTTACTTTTTAATTCAAACTTTAGATATTTTCACAGAAAATTCTCTACTCATTGATTGGGACCATATGAAATAAATATAGTTTTTGTTTTATAACGGTTATGTGAAATTAAATTCTATTGATGATGATAGAGTCTCATTCTTGGCTACTGAGCATTGATTGATATTATATTAAAAACCAATATCTAGCGAAGAATTTGTCCAAGATTTGATAAAACCGTTTGAAATGGAGGTTGTAAGTAAAAGGGGTGTTCCACCTACTTCTACATCAACCTAAGTTTTTCCTCATAAAAATAAAAACAAGTAAATTAAATTAAAAAAATAAAATAAAGTTTAATTGTGAAAACATTTTCTAAAGGAACAGTTGGATGGAACTTTGTTTGAAAACTAGATTCAGGTAAACAAAGTGGGTTTTTTTCAGTTTCCTATAGGTTTTTGCATATTTTTAATAAGCTACAAGTTTTTAAATATTTTATAGCAACTACAAGTTTTTCAGCAACTTCCAACCTGTCAGAATTTCATAGATTACAGAGCTTGGAAACTATTACAAATCTAATTGTTACAACTTGAAAGGATTAGAAACCTACACAAATGCCATCAATTATGTAGAAAAATTATATTCCTTCCAAGAGTCCATTTTTACATATCAAGGAGAATTTTTCAGTGATACTTGGTAAGAAAGAAAAGAGAAAAAAATTATTAAGGTAATTTATTTTGGTTTCTTAATAAAATATTTTTTGAATTCTTGAAAGCAGTTTTTAGTAGTTTTATTTTATCTTATAATTTCCTAATGATAAGAGAATAATTATGCTATATAAATATTATAGTATGATTATTCCAAATCCAATAATCCCAAAATATCATGAAACTCGTCACACGTTTTTATGATGGTATATAATGATGTTTTTAAATATGTGATTAAAACTCGTTATTAAATCAAATCAAGATTGTATGAGTTAGTTAAAAATAATGACAAAACAATATCCTATCAACACATGCCATGTCATTATTCAAATTATTTCTTCCACTCTACTTATCATTTTCCATTTGATACTTTGTTTCTCATTTTTACTCGCCATTTCTGCTCTGCAACAAATTCTAGTGTGTTTTCAATCGAATTTGGGGCTAAATTCATTGAATTTATTAATTTATGTCTTCACTGTCAGCAATGGGAGGAAACCTAGATAGACATGAGCCCTAACATAGAGAGATTTTGGAGGTGTTTACAGAATGCAGTGAATTGTTTCACAGAGACTGATGGTTGAAATTCTTTTAGAACTTTAAATTTTGTAATGAAATTGTGGCTCTAGAGTTCGTTGAGACTTATGATGGGGAATGCGCACAAGTAGGAGGTATATGATTCCATTTTCATAAGCCTCAATTAAAATTGTTATAGGTTTGTTGCAAATAGGGGAATGATGGTTCAAGAACAAGAACATCGAAACAAATGCATGGAACCAACTTCTACGACCAAAGGCATCAAACCATGACTGGAGTAAGGGATGTCCACACGATTCATTCATTGAACCATGGAGGGACATAATATACTTCAACCAAAAGTATATTACTTGCAAAGGCTGAGATAGTACATTTTTCTTATATCATGTTTGACTCTTGTTGCAAGTGAAGGAGATTTTTCTAATAAATTTGCCATAATGTTTGTGGAAACGTTTAACAAAAATGGAAACATTGATCCAGGCAGAAATCGGTGACCACCCACCTATTCCACTAGCTCAAAATAGGGGTTTCCACCTTGGTAGTGTTTCTACAGCTTTTCGAGTCCTAAACTTATGGGGTCATTTTGAGGCCCTAAACAACATTTTTTGGGCCCACCACAGTCATAGCATAGGCTTTACCCAGAGTGTGACGACAAGATGTGTAGTCCTCGGATAGACCTTTCCAATGAGCTATTACGTGCCCTGTTGTTCCTAAGATTTATTCGAGGCCCACAGAACAATGTCAGGCATCCAAATTAATTATATTTTCTTTCAAAGTGCCTTTCTACCTTCAACGTATAATGAGACTTTGATACTCTGATGATTTAGAAACAAAAAGGAAGTATCTCTTCCTTTGATATTTTATTAATAATCAAGAGATGAAAAGAAGAATTATAGAAAAAGAAATTGACAAACAAAGCAAGGTATCCAACTCTGATAAATATTACCTTATTTGCAATAACATAAATATGAATGTCTAAAATATGAATTAACATTAGAACAACTATACATAAACATGACTTTTTTTATTCACAACAAAACATAGGAAAAGATATCCCTGAATATATATCTAATTAAATGAACTATAATAGATGTGTTACTAAATTGCAGTCATTCATTCCTTAAACACCATAGATTGAAGATGATGAATTATGATAAAGTAGCAACACATAGAAAACACATAACTCAAAGAAATGAGAAGTAGAATCTTTGTCTTCCTGTAGGAATTTGTATTAAAAAGTCTCTCTTTACATTGGGAGAGAAAAATCCCCTCTTCATATCTCAAATGTGTTTATTTATACACTTTTGTCTTAACCAAAATCGGTTAGGATTCCACACTTATAAATCTCAAAATAGAAGAAAATATTTTAAATACTAGGCTAACTAAATATTACAAAAGATTTGAACATCTGTCTTTCTTTTGGAAACTTCATCGCTTGTTGGCTCTTTGAAGGATTGTCTCTTCATTTTTTGCTTGTAGATGCAGTTGTTTTTTTTTGGTCCTTGTATTGAGTGTGAAAATTTATTAATACAACTACGAAGTTGGGCAGATCTGTATTAACATTTAACTCAAAGTTAAAATCCTTCTGATGTAGCAATGGTAGATTCTTTTGAACTCTGACTGGAGCTTGCTACGTAATTTGACACTGTAAATTATTTTTAACCAGGAAATGGTTTAAACTCTACATGTTAACTTGAGTCATTTTTTGAATGCCAAATTTATACTTTTATCTACTCTTCTTCAACTCTTCTCTCTTTGATTCCATCATCATAAATTATGGATTGCTCTTCCTTGAGGATCTCGTAAAGCACACCCAAAATTTGATGCTTCATGTTAAACGAGCAGTAGTATCCAAATACAATTCAGAATTCAAGTTTGGTTCCCTTGAAGATTGATATTGGACCTGCTATTTTGCTTCCATGTGAGGAGCCATGACTTCTTGTTGACAATATCCATCCCTGTAAGAAAAATAACGTTTATGAATGCGAATGTAGATATGAGATAGAATTCTGAATGTGAATATAGAAATGATATAGAGTTAAAAGTTTTTATCAAATCATAATTAAGACACTAACTAATTCTACATTTAAAACTTCGTATCCAAATGACAAGGTAGTCATGCTAAAGCTGGCGAATTGTTTACTTGATGGAAATGAACTTTATTCAAATATTTAGCACTAATCATATTTAATTTACATTAATAATCATGATTGGTGAAAGTAAGTATTTTGACACTTCGAAGTTTAGAGATTTGAATATAGAATGTTAAACATGTCGGGAAGGTCGAAGTCATGGAGTGATTAATTATCTTTAATCTGTATTTACTTAATTAATAGTTTCTTTTCTTTTTAAGCCTTCAATGCTTCAGAACTTCGATAATTTGAGACTATTGAAATAGAAAATGTTAAAATTATCCTAAAGGTTGGATTTGTGAAGTGATTAATTACCCTTAATTGAGCTTAATAAATCATTACTTAACCTTTAATCTTCGACACTTCGGCACTTCATCACTTCGATACTTCGGTTCTTTGACACTTTGACACTTCAACACTTCGATGCTTCGGCACTTCGACACTTCTTGGATTTGTTGATAATATGATATCCAGGAGGACAGACTCCCGATGTGATGTTGGAGGATGACATCACATATGATGATGTGTTTTGAGAACATGGGTGAAACGTGTCATACTGAAATGTGTGAATTATGTGTCCAAAAATTCCCAAAATAAGTGACACATGTATCTACATGTAAATATTTCCAAGTGGCATATGACACGTCAGTTGATTACTTTACTTTATGAAGAAATAATACAGAACTTCGGGACTCGAGAGATTCACAAATTCAGGGTTAAGAGGAACTTTTAAATGTTTAGGCTTATACTACTCAAGCATGTAGTCCTGAAGTGGAAATTCAAATAGGAATTGTACTTTGATTAAACATTTCACAACTTTAAATCCCTAAAATTCCATGAATCATCGATGTTTATAAGCATCAGGTTTGTCGGCTTAGGATTCATCCTCCCTATCAAAACATAACAACGAATTTTATTAATGTATAAAATAGTAATTATAAAGATAAGTTTTATTGATAAATGACAAAATCAAGAACAAATTTAAAAAAGATTCAAAATTTGAATTTTTTATTTAAAATTTTGACTTATTTTCTAACATAGGCTCCAACTGGGGATTGTGGCTCCTTGTGAGGCACTAAAGAATAGAATACCAAGTTCCTTTATTGGGTAAATTGAGTCATTATTCTCTAAATTTAAACTAAAATTTATTCAACAAATTAAAACTCATTTTCTCACTTTTCAATATAAATCTCATATTAGAAATATTAGAATTATTAGAATTATTAAAATTTAAAATTTCAAAGCATGTTGAACTTTAGATTTCAGGTAAATCTATTAAAGAATTTCTTTCATTAAAATTTACTCAAGATTTATCTAAGGTAATTAATTAGGATCAAGATAAAACATTAGATTTCAAACTAATGATTGTCTTAACTCGAGGAAAAAAATAGTTTTTAATATTTTTATGAATAAAACTCATTTGGATCAAAGTATAGAAAATCTTGAAGAGGAGTAATAATAGGTTTGGGTAAAGATATGTAGTTTCAATTCATAACAGTCATCACAAACATTGCTTCACTGCCAGCCAGGCATCCACAACCCCCGTGAAGATATATGTATTCCCCAATCCTGAATTTCCTTTCACCATCCCATTATTTAACATTATTTTATTGATTTGAGATGAGGGAAATAATTTAGATGAATTTTCGTTCATTATATCTTTTGGACGAGATGGGGGAAATCATTTTATGAGTTTCCTTTCACCATATGTCTTAACATTCTATATTTTTCTGTGGGATGGGGGAAATCAGTGTGAAAGGGATGATAATTGTTAAAAATATAAATTAATTGTGCAACTATCTACATGTCAAAGTAAACCATGAGAATAGCTCCTTCCCAAGACTAACCATATATTTATGAAAACATTTTATCATTTGTTATTTAAAGTTTCCCTTGAGAAAACTATTAGTTATCATCTAATATAACAACTCATGTTTTGAGGAAATACCTCAAATATACCATTTCAACAATGATAAAGAAACAAAAGAATTTTCACCTTGTGCAAATGACATGTTTGAAACGTTATCTATAGATAAATTCTTATCATTTCTATAGATATTAGAATAAATGTAAGTGATCAACAAAGTTTAGTTTCATTATTCAACCTAAACTAATCTAACTAATAACAACATTATCTAAAAACAACTAAAAATAAATTATCAAATATGGGCTAATTTATATACAATTTGATCATATTCTAAGCTTCTGAAATGCTCATTCAAGTGATATCATATTTCCAATTTAACGAGGAAAGAAATTCATTCATTGAATTCTACATTCTATCTTTGCAAATGTTTGAGAAAAACATGAATAATAATTGCAGTAAAAGAGTAATGGGTGACTTACCATACAATTGATTTTCACACTTAGGAAGAAAGAGTGCTGAAAAATCCACACAACCTCGTGATTTCAAGTGGACTGCAAAAGGATCTTGAAAGGTATGAAAAATTACCTCCTCTTGGTTGGCTATAAAATATAAACATTCCACAAATTTTTCTTCCTTGTACACATTATTAAAATCAGTTTGTGAAAATTTTCTTGATGTATTACTCGGGGGAGGTTCCTCTAGGTCACAAACTAATAAAGCACTGAAACCTATGACATTCAACTTATTGTACAATATAAATTCCATCCACACTGCTATTGGATCTTTAAACTCATGAAAGAAATTCATCTCGATCCTGAAGATATAGTTTTTTTGGTATATCGTAAACTTCATAAAAATCAATAGCAACAAAATATTGTTGACATTTTTCATAAATTACTTTATTAGAATTAAAATTAACAAGATTATCATATAAATCAGAAGTCAACAACCTACTTTTTGAAACTTCAGGAGATTCTTTTTCATTACTTTCAAGAGAAAGAAAAGAAACATAGTATTGATTTTGATAAATAGGTGAAGGAGAAAGAACTGCCTCTATATGATAATTTTCATGAATTTTCTCATAACCATTATATTTTTTAAAGCTTATTTCGAGATGTTTTTCCTCTTCACTAACACAAGTATAATCTTTACTGTTGTAATAAACCTTTTCTTTTAGCACTTGAGCACATTCTTCATAGCAATCAAAATTGTCGTTTTGAATACAATATTGATTTTGAAGAAAATGTATAAAATAAGGAACCTTAGAATCTAAAAACTCTTTGTTATTGTTACCTTCCCTTTGTTCATTCAGATCTAATTCATTTTCTTCATGAGTAAATCCCTGAAAACAACATACAAAATTAATACAAAAATCATCTTCCCAATCATTAAAATGTTGTCGATTTGGAATAAAAGACTTTTCTTGTTGGTGAGCAATATGAAGCAAAGAAGAATGTATATTTGATTTGTCTTGTTCCTCTTCTTCACTCTATTCTTTTGTATCCATATCTTCATTTTTCATTGGACCAGGAAGATTCCCACAAGCCGAGAGATTGTTTTCAATTTCCTCAACATCAATAAACATGTGTTCCAACGTTGGGGATTTTATTTCTGTGAGATAAAAATCCAAATCGGGATGATCTTCTAATGCATAGTATATCTTGGAAACTACTTCACAAGGACGAATCTCTATAGGAAAATTATAATATAACCTCTGAAATATTATGTTAAATTTCATAACAGTTTTGTCATTCATTCTTTTCGCAACATAAAACTTAGATAAGTATTGATGATGATATTTTCTTTCATCCCACTTATGCAAGAAAACATCATGAAATTCATCCCAAGAAAAAATTGATTCAACTGGTAAGTATTTAAACCATCTCTTGACCTCACCTACTAACGAATGAGTGAACAACCTCATAATGACATATTCATGTTGAATTTCTAAGTAATCTATGAGATGTTCAAAGGTTTCCATGTTATTTTTTGCGGTAACATCATCTTCTCCATTGAATGTGGGAAGATATTTAAAAATTTTGGAAGGTATATCATGAAGGATGGATGGAAACTTAAGAGGTTTATATATGTTTAAAGCCGATAGGTGAATCTTTACAGGATGAAAACAAGGTATATTGGAGACTGAAGGAAGTGGAAAATTAATATCATTCTCAATTGGTTTGCAACAGTGATTGGGATTTGGAGGAATAGGAATTTGATTAAGAAAGATTTCAAAATACGTTGATGCATAAGATTGATCATTACTTTCAGAAGGAAATAATAATAAAAAGATTCATCGACTTGGGTAACATAAGAAGAAACCAAGGGTTATTTTTCTAATATATGGGATGAAGTTTTGGACTTATGATTCTGTGAGTCAATAAAATAGTAGAAAACATTTTCTAAATATATTTGAAAATGCAACAAATGACTAACTAGTAGATCTGAAATAACTTGAAAGAATTTTGTCATTTTGTACCTGATTATTTTGCAATGATTCTTCATTTCTTTGTCAAAGGTTGATCACCCAGTCAAGTCACAAGTGGATTCTTCAAATTATGGAGTCGTCGGGTGAAAAATGAAAAAGATTGTGTGTGTATCTGAATCTTGTTTACCCTCAAGAACCAGAGCTAATATTTATCGTACTCCCAGGGAAAAAATAGCTTTGTATCTTTGTCCCTGGAAACGACGCCAAAAACAATGTTGTTCCTAAAATTTATTCCAATCTTACATAACAGTGTCAGACATCCAAATTAATGATATTTTCTTTCAAAGTGCCTTTCTACCTTTAGCTTAGAATGAGACTTCAATACTCTATTGATTTAGAAACATAGAGGCAATATCTCTTCCTTGGAGCTTTTATCAATAGTAAAGAGATGAAAAGAAGAATTATAGAAAACAAAATTGACAAATAAAGCAAGGCATTGAACTATTATAAATCTTACCTTATTTGCACCAACATGAATATGTATGTCTAAAATATGAATTAAGATGAGAACAACTATACAAATACATGCATTGTTTTACTCACAACAAAATAGGGAAAAATGTATACGTAAATAGATATATAATTAAATGAACTACAACAAATGTATTACTAAATTGCAGTCATTCATTCCTTAAACACCATAGACTAAAGAAGATGAATTATGATAAAGTAGAAACACATAGAAAACAAATAAATCAAAGAAATGAGAAGTAGAATCTTTGTCTTCCTCTAGGAATTTGTATTAAAAAGTCTCTCTTTACATCAAGCGAGAAAAAGTCCATCTTCATATCTCAAATGTGTTTATTTATATACTTTTGTCTTAACCAAAATTGGTTAGACTTCCACACTTCTAGATCTTAAAATATAATAAAATATTTTAAATACTAGGCTAACTAAATATTACAAAAGATTTGAACATCTATATTTCTTCTGGAAACTTCATCGCTTGCTAGTTGTTTGAAGGATTATCTCTTCAGTTTTTTCTCGTAGATGCAACTGTTTTTTGTTGGTCCTTGTATTGAGTGTGAAAATTTAATAATGAAAGTACAAACTTGGGGGGATCTGTATTAACATTTAACTCAAAGTTAAAATCCTTCCGATGTACGAATGCTAGATTCTTTTGAACTCTGACTGTAGCTTGTTGAGTAATTATACACTGTAAATTATTTTTAACCAAGAAATGGTTTAAACTCTGCAGGTTAACTTGAGTCATATTTTGAATCATATGTATCCTTTTATATTCTCTTCTACATCTCTTCTCTCTTCGCTTCCATCATCAGAAATTGTGGATTTCTCTTCCTCGAGGATCCCATAAACCCGTGCCAAAAATTGTATGCTTCATGTTAAATGAGTAGCAATATCCGAATACAAGTCAGAATTCAGGTTTGGTTCCTCTATAGATTGATATTGGACATGCTTTTTTTCTCCGCTGCGAGGTGCCATGACTTCTTGTTGACGATATTCATCCCTATAAGAAAAATAAATATTGTGAATGTGAATACAGAGATGAGATAGAACTTTGAATGGGAATACAAAAATGATATAGAGTTCAAATATTTTATCAAATCATAATTAAGACACTAATTGATTCTACATTTAACACTTTGTATCCAAATGACAAGGTAATCGCGCTAAATATGGAAAATTTATTACTTGACGACAACGAACTTTATTCAAATATTTCACACTAATCATATTTAATTTACATTAATAATCGTGATTAGTGAAAGTAAGTATTTTGGCACTTTGGCATTCAATGATTTGAATAGAGAATGTTAAACATGTCCCCAAGGCCAAAGTCACACAATGATTAATTATCTTTAATCAATATTTACTTACTTAACCGTTGCTTTGCATTTTAAGCCTTAAATGCTTCAGTAATTCGGGAATTTGAGGCTATTGAAATAAAAAATGTTTAAACTATCTTGAAGGCCGGAGTCGTGAAGTGATTACTTACCCATAATTGAGCTTAATAAATCATTACTTAACCTTTAATATTCGACACTTTGACACTTCGAAAATTCGACACTTTGGTGCTTTGACACTTCGACACTTTGTCACTTAGACACTTCTTGGATTTGTCGATAATATGATATCTCAGAGGACAGTCTCCTGAAGTGACATGGTAGGATGATGTCACATATGATGACGTGTCGTCAAAACATGGGGGGCACATGTCATCCTGAAATGTGTGAATTATGTGTCCAAAAATGACCAAAATAAGTGCCACGTGTCTCCACGTGTAAAGAATGGCAAGTGGCATAGGACACATCAATTGATAAATTTACTTTATAAAGCAATAATCCATAACTTTGGGACGTCGGAGCTTCATGAATTCAGGGTTAAGAGTACATTTTAAATGTTTAGGCTTAGATTGTCGAAGTGCGAAGTCCTCAAGTGGAATTTCAAATAGGAATTGTACTTTGATTAAACATTTCATAGCTATAAATCCCCAAACTCCCATGAATCATTGATGTTGATAAGCATCAAGTTTGATGGCTTAGGATTGATTTTCCCTATCAAAACATAACAATGAATTTTATTAATGTATAAAATAGTAATTCTAAAGCTAAATTTTATTCATAAATGACAAAATCAAGAACAAATTAAAAAAGGATTCAAAATTTGAATTTTTTATTTAAAATTTTGACTTATGTTTTAACACACCTGAAATGGAGATCGTATGAAAAAGTTATGCCCTTGGGAAGTTGGCATACCAACTACCCCCATCGGGGTCGCAAACATTTTGACATTTCATCTTCCATGGTTAGGGTTTCAGATTTTATTTATGTTGAAAAGGCCTCTAGAGCCTCATTGTAATCATCATCATCTTCTTCTTGCGAATGAGTGTAGTCGTCACATCTCTTCTCAGAGATAAGTTGCCACCATTCTAGTGAGTCATTCACTCTATAATTTTGTAGTTTCTGTACATTTCTCTCATTAATAAAAGTTGTGCATTATTGTATCTCTATGTTTATTGCAATATCTATGTATATTTCATTGTTATATTTTTTCTTTCATTTCATTCTCAAAATAATCCATATCAATGGTATCAGAGCAGGCTACTCCTTGTTTTTTCTTAGTGCATGTCCTCGACAAGTTTAGGGAATAGAGAGTTGGGTCTCGAGCTAGTTTATTTTGAGGAAAACCGCTCTCGTCGGCCCAAGTAGCCTTCCATGGAAGAATAAAAGAGAGACGCAAGAGAAAAAGATCCCATCAAGTTGTTTCTCATGGAAGCCCTCGCGCAACAAAGGAACGAGATGTTGGAGAATGTTTCCCAAATCCTTAGACGATTGTGACAATAACAGACGTGTCTTCGTCAAGAAGTCACTTTGGAGATGCTACCCCATTCAAGGTATAAGTTAATTTTGATATTCCTATACTTGAAGGTCAGATCCATGCAGATGCCTTGGAAAAATGGTTAAATTTGTTAGAAGGTTATTTCTTTGTTTACAATTTTTCCGGAAGAGAAAAGATCACCTTTACACTCCTTAAGGCTCTCCCCAATGTCAAACATTGGTGGGAAACTTGTTGGGAGAAAAATTTCAAAGAGGAGTATGGAATATTTTGGGCTGATCCCACTTGGGATGTTTTTATGGATGCGATCAAGGAACAATATTACCCTATGGGAAACTATGATGACAAATACATGAAATGGACCAAGTTGTATCAAGAGGGGGCCCAAACAGTGTCAGAGTTCAAAAATACCTTTCATACCTTTTACACCAAGCTAGGTATCAAAGACTCTCATTCTAAAATACCATGTGGCTCTACATAGATACATCCAAACCAAAATAGAATTTCTGGACATTTCATCACTAGGAGTCACTTATGGATATTTTGTCAAAATCAAGAATAAATTTAAGCAATACAACAAGAAAAAGTTTGGGTTTGCAAATCCATAGCAACCAAAGTATGGTAAAGGCATCCCTAACTCATAGAACAACCAAATTCAATACAACCAGTCCAAGCTACAGGAAAAGAAGAGCAATGGGAAGACGAATAAGGACATTAGGAAGTGGTGGGACTTCCACAAAATCCATTGGCACAACATCGATGAATGTCACTCAAAACAATCATTGGTGGTCAATCTCAAAGAAATAGAGTCGATCCCCGACACAGACTTTGATTCATAAAAAAATAAAAGGAGGCATATAATTGATGCATAACCCAGTTCTACTATCATGACCATAACAATCCAACTAGAAGAACCAAAACTTCCTAAGGAGGGGGAGCTCCTTTTCCATTCAGATATGTGGGTGAAGGGGACCCCGTTGCATTTTATTGTTGATAGTGAAAGCCATAATAACCTCATCTTAGTAGAGGTCATCAAGCAATTGGATTTTCCAACCACACCACACCCACAACCATACAACATCGGATGGCTTCACCAGGGATGAGATATTCATGTTAGTTGACAGTGTTGCTTGTCATACAACATCAATTCCTTCAAGGATGAGGTATTGTGTGATGTTTCCCCACTGGTAGCATGTGATGTTCTGTTAGGCCAGCCATATATGTGGAAGCATCATGTTGTGTATGAGTTTCGACCCCGTAGCGTCATTGTTACTGTGGGGTCTCATCCCTACAGGATACTAGAGGTAGTTTTGACTATTATCCCAATAAAACAATGTCGCAAAGTAATATATGATACTGCAAAGTTTATCCTCTTCACATTCTAGTCAAAAGAGAAGGACACTACAACCATTACATCCTCGACCAAATACCCTTCTATCTAGAAGAAGCAGATCAACAAGATTGTATAAGAACACCAAGATATTCCTACAACACCTACAGGGGTGCCTCCACACTGCCCACCCAAACCAAGTTATGATAAATCCCTTCATTTTATTCATGTTACATATTCACCATACAGTCCTCCCTCACTCAGGAATATCATGAAGTTAGATTGGTTAAATGGATCCAAACTCTCCAACAATAGAGTCATAACAACCTTCAACAAGTTAAGAAGGACAACTTCTTAAGAAAGACAAGCAACTCACCAAGGTTCAGATTCAACAAAAGATTCCTCGGGGACTTGACGCAATGGAGACCATTTCTTTCTAAGGGGGAGAATTGATCCGGGAAGAAATCAATGGCCAGCCACCTATTCCACTGGCTCAAAATAGGGGTTTCGACCATGGCATCTTTTTCTACATCTTTTCGAGTTCTGAACATTCGGGTCATTTTGAGGCCCTAAACAACGCTTTTGGGTCCTCCACAGTCACATTGTAGGATTTATCTAGAGTGTGATGACAACATGTGTAGTCATAGGATAGACATTTCCAACAAGATATCGTGCACCCCAAATGGAGATCGTATGCAAATGTTATTCCCTTGGGAAGTTAATGTACCAACTACCCCCATAGGGGCCCGCAAACCTTTTGGCATTTCATCTTTTGGGGTTAGGGTTTTGTATTTTTTTTTTTTATGTTAAAAGGGACTCTAGAGCCTCATTGTAATCATCATCATATTCTTGTGAATGAGTGTATCCATCACATCTCTTCTCATAGATAAGTTGTCACCATTCTAGCAAGTCATTCACTTTGTAATTTTACAGTTTCTGTACATTTCTCTCATTAATAAAAGTTGTGCATTATTGTATCTCTGTGTTCATTGCAATATATTTGTATATTTCATTTTTGTATCTCCACTTTCATTTCGTTCTCAAAATAATCTGAATCAAACATTTATCCAAAAGCACCCTGATAGAAAGGGGAAAGTGTTTATCATCATGGTGTCATAAAGCTTATGGTGAAAATTGAGTTATAGAAGTTCAACGTGACCTGTGAGGCATTCCTACAAGTGTAGGGGTTTCAAGAGAATTCTACTAAAAAAATTACAGGAACCGGTACTACAACTTCATTGTCACAAACATTAGAGGGTTCATTGAAGAGTAAGAAAGAAGGAATTTATGGTTCATTAAAATGGAAGAAAATGATCTTTCAATTTCAGTGAAAGGAAAACCAATTGACACAAGAAAAAGATCACAGTTTTAAGGAGGTATTAAGAACAAGGCGTCAATTCACAAGGACCATGACAGGTGCATGAAATGGAAACAAGCCTACAA
This sequence comes from Picea engelmannii, assembly GCA_009831015.1. Lineage (NCBI taxonomy): Eukaryota > Viridiplantae > Streptophyta > Pinopsida > Pinales > Pinaceae > Picea > Picea engelmannii. The sequence goes on from ML778940.1 coordinate 850,571, forward strand.
CTGGGAAGAAGTGACTTGTGATAGGATTGGAATCTTCAAAAGCCACACATCCAATGGTAAATTTCAAGAATTATCCCAAGAAACGTTGAACAAATTTATCTAAACTCAATCTATAGAATGAAGAGATGATCGAATTAGAAACAAAAAGAGAACAAACATGTGATATTGAGACAAATGTTCAAACAATGGATATCCCTGAGGTAACTCTTGCCCAAACTTTTAGTTCTATTAAGAAACATAAAACAAAATATTTATTGGAAAAAATAAAGGAGTTGGAACAACAAATTTCTCAATTGAAGATCTCAAATGAACAACTTCAAGTAGAAAACAATCAACTAAAGAAAAAGAATAAAAAATGGAAGTGTCATATTAGAAAGATGAATAATTTAAAAAAAAAATAATGATCCAAAAGAGAATATTTAGAATCTGGGTATACAGGATTAAGGTAAATTTCAAGAATTATCCCAAGAAACGTTGAACAAATTTCTCTAAATTCAATCTGTAGAATGAAGAGATGATCGAATTAGAAACAAAAAGAGAACAAACATGTGATATTGAGACAAATGATCAAACAATGGATATCCCTGAGGTAACTCTTGCCCAAACTTTTAGTTCTATTAAGAAACATAAAACAAAATATTTATTGGAAAAAATAAAGGAGTTGGAACAACAAATTTCTCAATTGAAGATCTCAAATGAACAACTTCAAG
>ML778940.1:865302-888971 GCA_009831015.1 Picea engelmannii
AAGAAATGAGCCAAATAGACTGTACACCAATACACGATTTTTTTAAGAATTCAAGACCAAAAATTCCAAAAACCATGCAATTTCACTACTTGAAATGCAAAGATGCTCCCAATCTAATGCAAAGCAAGAAATTTAAATTTTTTTGTTTCGAAGATAGTTAAAAGTAATAGAGAATTTTATAAAACAAAATAATCCAAACAAATTTTCTCTTTTAACACGAACTATTCAGAAAAAGAAGTGTTCTTTCACTAAACAATTCTAAAGAAAAACACTACTTTGTAACTGAAAGACACTCAAAGCAAGAGATCAAATATTTCAAAAGAAAACAAGCTAAAACAAAGCAAAGATGGTTGAAAGAATATTGAAAGATTGTCAAGAAAACTGTAAATAGACCCAACAAATCACCCAAAACACTTATCACAGATCTGGGCAAGGAAAACCATCAAAAACTAAAAAAAAATCACAATTGTCGCAGGCTAGAAGACTAACACAGTGCGTCGACCCTAGATCGCCGCGGGTAATAGAAGGCCATAGTGTGATGATGTCACACTATCTCTGAAGAAAGAATGCGATGATCCTAGATCATCACACTGTCTCTCAAAGAAAGGTACGACGATCAAATAAAAAATGGAAAAAATAAAAATCATGAAGGTTTTTCTAGTGAAATTAAACAGTCTGAGAGTCAATCTAGATCTCCCAGTCACTCAGAAAACATAACCCAGGTAATCAAAGCAATAAAGAAAGACTATTAGGAAAAAAACTCCTTCCACAGTATGGTCGCTAATTTTGTTATCGGACAAATCAGTAAGTGTAGACACAAACAGATCTCCCTAGTTTCATCTTGAAACTAGAACAAAACAAGACAAAATATAAAACTTTCCCTAAGTTTTAATTATCAAGCATACTAACTAACAAGAGATAAATGACATACCTTTTAAATGTCGTTTGTCCTCGCTAATGTCATCCTTGGTCTATTCCAAGTCTTATGGGATGCTAAACTTGTAAAAAGAAACAAGCCAAGGATGTGAAAGCAACAACGTATTCTCAACAAATCCTATGTATGTGATCAAGGAGTCATACAATAAAATAATACCAATTTTATGGGAAAGAAATATATCATTGTAATAAAGAATATGGAAGAAAGATACAACTAGATGCCTTGATGTTGTCAGTTTCCTTCCAATAGTTCCTTGCTTCCCACACACTTCTGCTCCACGGATTCTGAGATCAACAATCTATCTTGACAAAGAAAATCTCAAAGACAACATACAAGTTCCAAAAACTCCAAGCTACAAAACTCAAGAAATTTCCAACCAAATTTTCCCATGAGAACTCTTCTCCTTTTATAAGCTGAAAAGGATAAAGTAAGGAGGTTAGTATGATCCCATGAGATTAGGGATGTGAATCGGATCCAAACCAATCAGAGTCCACCTCTCAAAAGCTTATCTTCTAGAAGAATCGAGAAGATGCTCTTTTTCCTTCGTACGAAAATCATCACACCCTTAAAATTGAGTAGATTGCGATGACATCGCAAGACAATATGGTGCAAACTATGATGATCCAATATCATCACATCCTTAACACTAAGCAAGGTCCAACGATCCCTTTTTATAATCTTTTTACAAAGGAAAATATAATTTTCATCTTTATGTGAAAATTCATCTTCATCCTTCTTCAAGGATTCAGGCCATTAATCATTTTAAAGACAAATGATAGGTTTACATCATTAACGGTCATAGGGGTGATGAAAATAATGTGTAACATTGGAATCAAGTAGAAAACATGGCATACAATATGTTGATGAGTTTATGTAGATGTATGCATATTCTAGGGAGAATGAGAAAAACTTGTTGTGTGAACTATATTTATTCAATCACTTTTCACATGAACAAATAAGAGGTAATCCTAATCATATTGTTGGAGATGTATGGTTGAGAATCTTTTCATCTTTCATACAAAACCAAATCAAGTGGAAAGACAATTGGGATTCTTGTTCAAGGGCATAAATGAATGTAAATATTCTTGTTCAAGGGCCTAAATGAATGTAAATATTCTTGTTCCAAGATTTTTCTTGTTAGATGACATTGCAGATGTTCCTGATTTTCCTATATATGATGAATATAATGATGATGATGATGTTGAATTCCTGGAAAAACCAGTTGCATGCCTTCTATCAGAAAATGTTCCTTTTCAACAGTATATTGAGAGAAATCAACCTACATATCACAGTATTGAATCAGCTAAAGGAATTTCTCTACCTTCGTGATTTTCTTCATTTAAACTGTTGAAAAATAATTATAATACCATCACTGAAGAAAAGGGAGGTGTAATGATGCCAAACCATGATGATTCACTAGAAAAAATTGACAAGGAATTGCATCCATTGGTAGAAAATGAAGTTGAAGATGAGTGTGTTTAACAACCCAAAGAAGGTGGAAAATGTGCATATGACAGTAGTAAAGAAAATGAAAAATATTCTGAATCAGGTGGAAGAACCTTGCCATTGTGATTTTCTTCTTTCAAATTGCTGAAGAAAAATGTTTATAATGTTTCATATCAAAAACCCTCCAAGCATGATGTTGAATCTGATGAAAGCAATGGACTTGCAAATGAAAACTATCTTCCATTATGTTTTTCTTCCTTTGAATGGTTAAAAGGAAATCATGATAAAATAGAGAAAGTTGATCAAAGAATTGTTGTCAAAAGTCATTTTCCTTCTCGTGAACTTGATGAGGACATTCAGTAAGATCTTCAAGACAACAAATTACTTCAGAAGTGTTTTCCTTCCCCTATGAATGATGTGGTTGTTCAAATTATAAGTGGATTGGACGTGGATGAGGGCTTTGAAACCCCATCTATGGAGACTTTAATAAATGAACAAACAAATGACATAGAGTTTCAAGGATGCAACAAAACAGTGTATGTCACGATTCAATCAAAAATGCAGAAAGATCATAAAGAAGAAATTGTTTTATCTAATTCCTTTGAAGATTATGGTTCTGAAAATGTTCTCAGAATTGAAGAAGTAGAGAAAGAACAACAAACACTTATAAAGGAGGCATGCCCTTTTGTTTTGGTTCATCAAAAGGAAATGTTTTCTCATGTGTTTCATGACCCCATGGCACGCTATATGGAGAGTTTTAACAATCAAAATTTACATCTTATGATGGGTTGTAATCTTAGGGATGAAGATGATGGTAAATCAATGTCAGCATTAAATATGGATTTCTTGCTACCAAGGGGTTTATTCCATTCAACACTATCTTGTAGTTCAGAAGATTGTTATTCCCAACAGTCTTAGCTGATTTTTCAACTTCTTCGTAAAAATCAACTAGTTAAACCACATGAAAACAAGAATACGGTGGAAGGAGCGCAACATGATTTTTTTTATGCATGTTTTAGGAGATACATTTGCAGTTTTGTTGGAGGTAGTAAACAGTCGCAATGTTTTTAATCTTTTGATATTTGAATTCATAGATAGATTCTTAAATGAATTATCAGTAAACAGGTTTTGGACCAAACATGTGCAAAGAAACCAAAAAGTAGATAAAATGCTTGCATGGTTGCATTGGCATTATGATCTCATTTGATTGGAAGCTCATTTTAGTAGTTATGGTAGGTAGGTGCGAATAATCTTGATGATCAAGAATTTTCAAGTTTAGGTCTCCAAATAGAGTGCTCAGTTAGATGTTAGCAGTATATCCAACACTTAGGTCTCCAAATGGAGTGTTTAGTTAGATGTTAGTAGTCTATCTAGCATTTAGGTCTCCAAATAAGAGCAGTATGCAGACTTCGATTTTCAACGGAAATTGGTGACAGATTAGGGCAGGGTACACACCTATTTTGGAAACAACTCAATGGATAAGGAACAGGGTCAACGCATTCTTTGCTACCTCACTAGGAGGATAGAATCCCTAGTTGGAGCCCATGTTATCACCATTTAAATTTTCAGGGTGAAATTGTGATTTCAAGGTTAGCAAGGTGCTAAATCGATTTAGGAGTCAGATAAATTTGGGGAAATGCCAGAAATGGAAAAAGAGATTAAATTTGGCGAAGGTGTTAGGAAAATAGAGCTTGAAATATCATAGATAACCATTCATCGTGATCAATGGTTGGGAGAGATTTCGGGCTGAGAACTAGCGCAGAGGTTGATTTTTTAATGCAGGCCTGAAATTGTAATAGTGGCTTCCCGTAAAGATACTTGGCGTCATAAGACACATTTCGGGGGGGGAAGCGGGTGACTTCAAAACCACTTCAACACACCCCGAACTAACATGTTAAGAGTCATTAAATGTGTCAAATCTAATGGTCACATGTGGAAAGGAAATTTGACGGCCAATCTAATCATCTCAAGACACTTGTTTAGGTACCATTTGTTCGTGCAATGCCAAGTAAGAGCTGCCAAATAACTGATTTAAGACTTATCATTGGAAATCGATGGTCGAACGTGAGAGGTCATTATCCCTGTAAGGAATTTCGTCAGTAGCCCATGATTAGTACTTGATGGTGACTGTTACACAAAACAAAGGTGAAATTACTCTATTTTGGGTAATTGACATTTTATTCCAGAACGGGATAACTGCAAATCGAATCATCCATCCAATTCATGTACAGTTGATGGAAATAGGATCGTGTTCCCTGGAAAACCAAAAGGGGCCTAAGAGAAAGATCCAACAGTTTTCATCAAACCAGGAAATTCAAGTAATATGACAGGGCTATCAAGTAAAAAGATAGAAAGGCATGTTGTGCAAGTCCTCGCAACAAAATTTCGCGCAAAATATGCGGATGAACCAGGATCGGGTGAAGAGATCAGGTTGAATCCTATTATGAAAGATTTGATCATTAATGGATATGCAGATGGACACTATATGCAAGCTGGAGAGAGAAATAGAAAAAAAGTGATGGAAGGAGGAAGCTAAAGCTAGACCAGTTAAAGGTACTCAAGAAGACCAACCTAGTTGGCTTGACACATTAAAGGAAGAGATTGAAAATCTAAAATGAAAAATTCATGATGGGCTAAATTGAGTTCGTTTCAGGGAATCTCGTGATTTTGTAGATAGGTGGCATTCAGGGTGAAAATCTCAAATATTTCAGTTTCATGTTTGTAACGTTCCCTAGAAAGTAGGAGTTCAGTTTCGGTACGTTACTCCCTCTCTAACTGATACGTATTTTGGAATCTTGGAGAAGATGATCTGTTTTTGTGTCTCATATGTAATTTATCTATATATAATGTTAAAAAGATAAATTAAGGGTTCGACTGGCTCGAGAGGGGCCTGCCCCTATAGCAGGAAAACGTTGTGACTTCTTATGGATTTTAATACAAGAAGAGAAGGTTTTCTTAGATAGCCGAGATTCATCATGGTGTTGATTTTTAGCATGTTTTCTTGTATTTCATATTCATGAATTTGTTTTTCTGCTAGCAATAATCTTTAAGCAAAATAAAGAATTCACCTTGCTGGTGCTCTTTCTCACATTGATTATACTTGTTATATGTTTATTGGCTCTTGGTTTATAATTCACCCTTAATTGGTGCCCTGTTTTTGGTATCCCACTGTTGTGAGGTAAATCCCCTTACAGACTAGAAAATAGGATTATCTTTTGCATGGAGATATGACCAAAAGAAATCTACTTTCTACCTTTGTCCCCAGACATAAATCCCATTCCTTTTCAGAAAATACATGGTTTAGACCAACATATCTTGTTCTAGATGGTTGATGTCGATCCTTCTTCATGCTTGAGCGCTTGTTGGCAGCTCTCCTCCCAAGGCTAACCTGCATACAAAACAAGAAACAAACTACACATGCATTTTGCCTATAGACTAATGGGTTAGAAATTCAAACATATATGTATTGAACTATGAAGAACTCATATAGTGGGGTGGGAAAAGCATTTCTTTATTATTAACTTTAATAAATCAACTTACAATGTTGAGACCAGCCACTACTCCGCGAATCCTGATCCTGGGCTCCTCTTCAAATGTCCTCCAACTTCTTTTCTTCGTATCTCTTCTTGCACAAGGATGTCTAAAGGGTTGGGACAATGGGAATATGCAATTGGGCAGAGTTCCTTTACTCTTTTTCTCCTCTTCCAAATGCAACCCCTAGCCCTTCTTTTATAGGCTAGAAAGAGCTAGGTATTTGGATGAACCCTCGGCCATGCATGGCCGAGAGTTTCAGTTAACTCACCCAAAGTTGTGTGTTCCGTCGGCAACTTTCCTTTTTTCGTGATTTTGTCGGTCCACACAGGTTGTTTTAGGTCAGCTAGCGTGTACACGCGTGCATTAATGGAGTAGGGCACACGGGCCCTTATAAAAGAGGTTTTTTAAAGAGTTGTTCAGTAGTTCTTTTGGCAAAGAAGGGATCTGAGATGGTCTGATGCTAGGTAATCATGTATGGTGAAAATTAGGGTTATAACAGATTCCCCCTAATGTGTGAGGTCAGAAGAGCATCTGATGGCTAAAATACATTACCAATATTTACTGATGTGCCGAACAAGTGAGCCCAGGGACCAAGAACTGGGAGGTGTCGTCTGCAAAATAACAAATGTCTCACTGAGGCGGGCATACCCATGCTCAGGAAAAAATAGAATCATGGCTACCAATCAAATACATTGTAGATCCATATCAAATAACTATATAAAGTGTAGCTGCGAACAATACACAACGGAGCTACATATCGAAATCAAAAAGATATACATATAGAGTATCCATCTTCTAGAAGTTGATACAGCCTGATGGCTGGAGATGAGATCTTCAGAGCTCAAGAAACAACTTCAAAATCTTCAAAACTCAAGGTAGGAGTGTAATATAAGTGTACGACTTCACTACCCTGAGGTCTTCGACGACTCATCGATCGTGGACTAGATAATCTTGATGATCAGACTGAAGGCTTCATTGATTTCGAACAAGGAATTGATAGGACATTTAGGATGGTCGGGTATGAGGGAAACAAATTGTAGAGGGGTCGACTCAGGCTTGGTAGAAACTTCCCTTGGAAAACAACATGACAAATGATAAGACTTAGGTAGCATGTCATTAATCATAAGTTTACGAAGCGGGAGGCAACGCAAACTCTCCATATGTTTGGAAGAATAACCAAACGGAGGAGGACACAACTCTATGTAGCGAGAACATCTTCCTAAGGTCGTACTACATCCCAAAGCTTGAAAAAAAAATGAACAAATGTGATTTATCCAAGGGCGACTCATTATGCTGCAAATAAAGAAAATGTTACGTTACAATGGACGAACAAGTGTGACAAACATACAATCTCAAGGCACAAGGACAAGACTGATTTTCAGAATAATGATACTTGGGAAAAATCCTCTGGGGGCCAACGGTGTTAAGACGCAGAAGCAAAGTGCTACAAGGCTGGCGTATAAGGTATGCAAATGCGGTTAACAAAACACACAATGGTAACATCCTTTGTTGTAAGTTTAATGAGCCCAGAGAAGGTAAGCTCGATGGTTTTTCATATTTAGAGAGTCTGAAAAAACATAAAAGGAGACTCCATTGGGGTACCTTTTTCGAAGATAGTCTAGTCGGTTCGAAAAAGGGGTAAACTAGCACCGACAAGACGTCTATTCAAAACCATTTTAACAAGTGTGATAAGGACAAGATCACTCGGCCATTTTTTCATTTTTAAGGAGTCTGAAAAAAGATTAACTATGGACTCCGTCAGGAATGTTCTTCTGGACCAGTTTAACGAGTGTGAAAGAATAAGGTCACTAGACAATCTTTTCAATTTTAGGGAGTCTGAAAAGAGCTTAACTATGGACTCCGTGGGGGTTCCTTCTTCGTAAGTTTAGTCCCTCAGGCTCGAAAAAGGGATAAAATTATACCTGAGAGTACTCTTCTAAAGAACTAAAGTTCTATAGAGTATACCTTTGTTCGTACAGTTGATCGTCCGAACCGAAAAAGGGGTAAACTACCGTTGGACAGACGTGACTTCAAATTTCAGTTTAACGAGCGTGAAAGGCCACAAAATCACTCGACAATCTTTTCATGTTTATAGGGTCTGAAAAGGGCTTAAAAGAAGACCTGTTATTTTTTGGGAGTCCTAAGGGTGAGGTCAAGAGTGAAGAGGAATCATGAAAATGAGGCTCAAGATCGTATTCAGGAAAAACTACAAGGACTCCCGAGCCTATAGTGTTTTAGAGACAACATGGATACCATAATGCATCCAGGATCTACCTAGGGCATCCATGTTTCGGTAAGCTCTACCACCAAGTTGCGACACTTCTAAGGCAACTATGATGGTTTCGTGTCACAACCTGATGGGATCGATCCTATGGAAAAAGACAATGAGATACAAAATTCAGGGTAGAAACCGAACCTATATACTCAAGTCGATCGTCGGAAAATTTTTCCATGGACCGTCGAAAATTACTCAAAACTCAAAAAAAATTGTCCCAATATCTGATCAAATCCCTCCTATGCAACTCCTGAATCACTCTAAATGGTTTTTGGTATAAATAAAATGATAAGGGAGGCCCAAAAAGTGACAAAAATAGGCCAAAAAGTCTATAAATAGAAGCTGGCAGCTCATTATCACCATTGTTAATTTGGAAATTGACTCTGGAACCAAAAGACCCCCTTTGTCAAAAGCGGTGATTTCGGGAGCTACAGTGGACGAAATGAACTTCTGTTTGGACCAAGTAAGTACAAACTCCCTTATCTTGCATTTTATGTCTTTATTTTTGCATTGGGTTTCATTTTTTAGGGGGGCATCGACCTTTAAAAGGTCGACCCTAGGTCCACGCAGGTTGTCTCTGGACAGGCCACATGTACATTCGGGCAGAGTAAACTCTGCACGCATGTACACGCGACTGTCACCATTACAGAACACGTGGACCCCCTTATGTAATGAAAAAGGCATAAAAATAAAGGGTTAACCCTCCTGAACCTTGGTGTTTTGCAGGATGTATGTCCATTGGAGAGAAAGAGAGCATGAAGAGGTGAATGAGTTGGTCGGGGAAGACCCCAATGTTGTGGCTACTTTGATGCAGTGTGGGTTACTCAAGTTTTTTCTATGTCCTTTCATGCGGGCACAACCTAGGCTACTAAATTCCTTGGTTGACTAATGGCATCCGGATGCAGAGGCATTCATGTTAGAGGGGCAATCACTAGTGCCCATGGTCGAGGACATTTACTTTTTGACCGGCCTCTCTAGGAGAGGGGAACCAGTCAATTTTTGGACTTTTCCTGCAGGGCCGCATAACATAGCGGAATTGATAGGCCTATACTGTGCAGTTGATACAAACCATTCGAGCACACAGGTGCCCATAAGCAAGATCACTAACTTTTCGCTATAGGCGATACTATTGCTCATTAGGCGAATTACTGGTTTTGTGGCTCTCCATCAGGCGTCCCATGCACAGATGAACTATGTAGTCCAGTGCTTAAATGCACAAGTTTTTGATTGGAGTACCACATTGCTTGAATGTATGAAAAGGAAGTTGACAGATTGTTATTTACGGACACATAGGAACTTCGGGTTCGAGACCTTTCTGTGTTTGTTCTTTTTTGAGAGAGTTCTGAGTTTTAGTCCTCGAGTAGTGGTATGAGGACATTAGGCCTCTCTTCCTGTTGTGTGTAGATGGGAAGTATTATTGTCATGATAGGGTGGCGAAAGGACCAATGAGTCCTTTGATGATGACTTCTTTGTGTGGCTATCATGACAGATCCCGGTTATAGAGGATTACCCCTATGCCGGGATTGATTTTTCGAGAGACCCTAAGATACCAATACCTCCTAGTGAGGAGCGAGGGGAGATGGCTAAGTCTCCACCTTTGTATTTTTTTTGTTGTATATGTAATTTTTATGTTGTTTTGTTATATATATCATTTGTTTTTGTTATGCCAGAGTATTTGATAGATATGTGTTCATTGTGCACAGACGTGGGACCAGTGCGACCCGCTGACTATGCGAGGAACAGGCGTCGTCCTCAGCCAGGGGATGCACCTGTTGCCGCAGGAGGACCAACAGTAGCAGGAGATCTTCCAGTCGGGGAGGCTAAGAGGGTATTGAGACGAGTCGAGCGTAACTTTATTGCGCTCACTCGCACGGTCCCAATGGCAGAGATTGAGGACCTGCCACCATCTATGCAGCCTCATGTAGTGGGGGCACCATAGACATGGGTCCAGTTGTTTCGGCGTTTAGCCAACGCTGTGGACTAGTATAACAAGGCCCATAGGCCCTGACTTTAGCTAGAAATTTTGACGTGCCATGAGCACTACTTGTATATATAAATTTTGAGGGCATAAGCCCCGTGACTCATTATTGGTCCTATTTTTGAGGCACTTGCGTCCATTGGTGTACTCTAGTTACTTTATGATATTATATATGGTTTTTTTGGTCTTTCGTGTCTTATGGATCATGTGTGCAAAAAATGTATTTACATGTTTATGTGAATGTTCTTTCATATGTGTGCAAGATGCCAATCTAAGATTTGATTAGATAGAGTATCTGTAACTTGGTTTAATCTCCTAGGAACATGAAAATATGTAATATAATCAAAGTTTCGTTCTAAGAGACGTACCCTAAGGAATCATCGATGTAAAGTTGGATCATGAACCCGATATACTCTGTTTAACTGAGACACAACCATTTGAGCGTCGAGATAGACCCAGAGATGAGAGATACCCAATGACAAAGCATCACGAAGCAACTCAATAACTGCACTATACTCTACGACATTATTTGTGGTGTCACCTAAGCATATACCTCCGAAAGATAATAACTGGCCTTGAGGTGTAAATATTACCCAAGCTGCAGAGGCAAGCCTCCGAGTGTGCCGACTAGCACCGTCTGCATACCCAATGAACACCTCAGAATCACTTGACATCTGCCACAGTGACGAAAGATAACATCAATGACACGTCCATAACACTAAAAGAAACTAAAAAGTAATATTACAAAGACTATACATTTGTTACAAAAGTTACCCACAATGACCTGCCTATGAGTAATACTTCTTGAGGTAGAGCCCATTTCTAGGCTCCGCCAAAGCATTCCCTTCAAAATCAACCAAACAATAAGAGCCCTTCTTTAAAACCTCTTTTATGATGAAAGGTTCGAACCACATGGGTTTGAATTTTCCTACCCCCGGGGGGTCTTTATCTTGGTCATAGACCAGGACAAGGTCGCCTTCAGAGAAAATCTGAGGATGAACAAACCTATCATACTGACACTTGACCTTATGTTTGTGAGCCTCATTGGCCAAGGCCACATCACGACATTTCTCATTGAGTTTCTCAAGATATACTAACCATTCTTCAAGTGGAGAAGTGTTTGGCAGTAATTGTACTGCCAATTTTAGAGATGGGATCTGACATTCGATGGGAAAGACTACCTCCAGCCCCTAAATGAGTTGAAAAAGGTGAGAAACCGGTTGTAGTCTTAACAGATGTTTGGTAGGCCCATAATGCCAAGTATAACATCAAATGCCAATTTGACTTGGTTGAGTTGATAGTTCGTTGTAGAATGGTCTTAAGAGTTTTGTTTACAGCTTCCACCTGCCCATTTTCTTGGGGGTAGTAGGGTGACAAATGTTCCTACCGTAACCCAAGATTTGACTTTAACTCGGTCATCATCTTGTTTTGAAAGTGACTTCCATGGTCGGTGACAATCTCTCTTGGGACGTCGAACCTTGCTATTATCTGATTGAATAAAAAGAGAGTTGTAGTCTCTCCATCATCTTTAAACGTTGGCATAGCTTCAAACCACTTTGTGAAGTAGTCTATAGCTACAATGATATAGCAGTGCCCCCTTGCTAAAGGAGGGTTGCATGTAGTGTAATCAATCCCTCACTTGGTGAAGGGACCAACTGTGATGACAGGAAACATGGGAGCGAGATGTGCCCTCATCTCCCGAGAGAAGATTTGGCATGGATGGCACTTCTTGACTGATTCGATAAAATCCTTGATAAGTGTCGGCTAGAAGTAACCTACTCGTAGAATCTTTTGGGTTGTCGCCAACCCAGACAAATGACCGCCACAAGCTCTGGTATGGAAATCATTAAGTACGATAACCGCTTCTTCATGAGTGAGACATCGGCGTAGGATGTAGTTTATACCTCTCTGATACAATGTATCATCGAGTATGAGATAATTCTTAGCCTAATGGCATATGCGTCGATGCTCATCACGAGAAGCAGTAGTGGGGCACTTCAAAGTTTGGAGATAGATAAGTATATCGTCGTATCAAGGATCCGAAGAGGTGATCAAAAAAATATCTCCTCTAATAGGTGACTCTTCGGGCACAAGATCACCAGACTCAACCGGAAGTTCCGAAATAAGTTCTGCGAAGACCAGTGACTTTTTGGACTTTGCTGAAACGAAATCCAAGTCAAACTCCTGGAGGATGACTATCCATCTACTTATTTTTCCGCCTATTACCCATCGTGTCAACATGTACTGAAATGGATTCACGACAGCAATGATGGTGGTCTTGTGAAATAGAACATAATGATGGAACCATTGAACAACAATGATTGTTTCCAACGCAAGTTTTTTCGGTATGAGAGTAATTGAGTTCTGGTCCTACGAGGCCTCGACTCAGGTAATAGATGACATATTCTGAGAACAAGTCACCTTCCTGAACTAAGACCATGCCAATGGTTGACTCTGCTATAGCCAGATATAATAGGAAATCCTTATTATAGTTAGGTGGCCGGAACAAAGGGGCAGTTGTGAGTGCATGTTTCAATGCGGTGAAAGAGCGTTGAGCGGCATCGTCCCAACAAAAGGGAACATCTTTTTTAAGTAAGCGCATAAGCCCTTGGTGATCTCGGCGTAGTTAGCGATAAAGCGTCTTAGAAAATTCGCCTTGCCCTGTAGACTCTAAAGTTGAAGGATTGTGCGTGGGGGGGGTAACTGAATTATTGCCTCGACCTTGAGAGGATCGACCATGATCCATGTTGTTGACATTATGAAACCTAACAATCATCCTGACATTATGTAGAAGCTGCACTTGTCTGGATTCAAGCGAATCTGAAAGTAGCGACAACGTTCAAAGATAATTCGGAGGTGTGTGGGATGGTCCGTTCTCTTGCGAGATCGAGATGCTAAATCATCTAAATAGGCCTCAACTATATGCTTGAGGTCATGGAAATAAAAATACATGGCCCGCTGAAAGGTGGATCCAACATTTTTGAGACCAAAAGGAATCTTACGATACACGAATGTACCCCATGGACAAATGAATGTTGTTTTGTGTTGGTCTTCAGGTTTGATTTGTATTTGATTATATCTCGAAAAACCATCCATGAAAGAAAAGGCTTCACAACCCGCACATTCATCACTGATCTGGTCGATGAATGGTGTGGGAAAATTATCTTTGGGACATGCCTTGTTTAAATCATGGAAGTTGGTACATACACGAATCGTGCCTTGTTTTTTATTGACTGGCATGGGGTTTGACACCCATTGGGTCAATGGATAGGATAGATAAACCTGACTTTTAGCAATTTCTCAACCTCAACCTTAATGGTTGTTGCTTTCTTAGGATTAACTAGATGAATCTTCTGCCGAACCGACTTGGCATCAAGATACGTTGTGATTTCATGTTCAACTATTTTTGGATCGATACCTGGCATTTCCTCATAAGACCAGGCAAAAACGTTGCAGAATTCTTTAAAAAGATATGTGTAGATTTGAATCTCTTCAGGGGGGCAGTCAACTCCGATGAATACATTCTCCACGATTCCAGGGTTTTGGGAGATATTGATCGGTAAGTTTTCAGCAATAGTTTCCATATTACCCTCAACATAAACCTCATGTGTAGCTAAGGGATTAATAGGACAAGACCGATCTCCTGTCATAGTCACAGTGAATTCTCCTGCTTCAATTCGGCTTAACTCTAGGAGGAAGTATGATCTATGATGAATATCTTCCCATGGTTTATTCGGACTAGTAATTGCTTCAATTATCACTTCATCAGAGGGAAAGACTAAGTCTAATGAATCGGTGTGAGCGAGAGAACCTTGAGCCCAAATAGGCTCTAGAAGCGGATCGAACTCTTGTGCAAGAGCTAGATCAGTGTGGGCTTAAGTTTGTTGGACTAAAGAGTATGCTACTTTAGCTGCGGACAAGGGCATGGACATGCCCGGGTGCCCTATCCCATCCATTATGGCTGATGGGGAAGAAAGTACCCACGGATCATCGAAGTAAGTCGTGCAGAATGATGAAACTTGAAAATTTTCAACCTTATGGTGATTGGATATAAACTTGATATTGCCTTGAGGGGGCGGGTAATTGAAGGTACCCATAAAATATGGGCACAAACCAACCCCTACGTTGATGACACCTAGTTGAGGATTATCAATCATCAGGACCGTGGATTCCCCCAATGCAGGGTCAGGTCTGGAGAAGGCCAATTGATCAATGGTCACTATCTGGCCTTCGTGTGGAAACAACAAGACCCGAAAAACTGTAGCAACCACAACTTGCATGGCATAAGTCCAACTCCTTCTTAACAAGAGGTTATAGTCGAGGGGAGCATCAACTACCTCTACTTCAACACACACGGTCTTCCCTCCTAACTGCACAAGGAAAGAAGGAACGATACCATGTGGTCAGAATGAACGACCGTCGAAAATGGTGAGGAGAGTAGGTTACGGAGACAAAATGGGCTGGCCAACAGCCTTCCAACATGCCAATGACATAATGCATGTCGAGGCGCCCTCATCAACCACTGTGGGGAAGATATTCCGAGTAAAAGTTTTCGTGGGATAAGCCACTACTATCTGAAACGCTACGTGGTAAGGTAGACGAGGTTTTAATTCGATTGTATCCATCATGATTGTACCCGGATTACAATTCTCGGTAGATCCTAAAGCGATTAACAAGGCTTTCCTCTGGGAAGGGCAGCTTTAGAGGACCTCCAAAGCGAACATCGCACAAGGGGTTTGTGATAAATCTTCCACCATAGTGTAGTTCTGGGCGGCCCTTGCATTTGGGTTATGAGAAGATTTTTTGAATGTGCCTTTGGGAATGCGTGTCATTGTTTCACCCAATGTCTTCTCAATCTGTAGAGGAAGAGATGGGAGTTCAGCTTCTTTACCCTTCTCAGAAGTGCTTGGCTTACTATAGTCATGCACCCTAGTCGATATAAAAGAATCACCCCTCACCATATATATGTTAGCGGATGAGGGGTTGTTTGCAGGCGGAGAGGGGTCTTGGCTGCCCCCTTCCGTGCTTGCAGAGGCTTGGGTTAGATTTTTCCCATGTTGAAATGGATTGGTCAACACAGCCGGTTGTTGCTGCGTTACAAACTTTTGGACTTCTACAAGGCGAGGACATAGATGGGTCGGGTGCTCTTTCGTGCACAAGTTGCATGGATACCTCACCTTCCTTTTTTCAGTGTTGTCCCCGCCAGCATTATCGGTAGGTTTTTTATCCCCCTTACCCTTCTTTCATTGTTTTTTCTTTCCTTTAGGCTGTTGGGTTGCCTTTGGGTTAGTCGATTGCATTGTGTGTACCTCCGATGTTTTGGTAGGGGGAGCAGCCAAAGTAGTAGTTTGGCTGGCCGTTGTGTGTTGTATAGATAACTGTTGCAACTGATTCGTCAATTGCTCAACGGGCTTTGTTTGTGTTGAACCAACAATACCATCGGCATGTAGTCCAACTCTCTGTCTATTTTTATCCAGTATTGAGCGTGGCACATCTGGCAAGATGTTGTATAATAAACCGGACTAAGAATAGATGAGCTCAAATTGTTGAGCTCTCATGATGGCATCTTCTTCGTAGAATACTCCCAACATTGCAACGTCTTTGGATAACTGCGGGACCAAAGACTTAAGGAACCACTCAAGCAAGAATGATGGTGGGACTGACACCTTAATTAAACTCTTCCGGCGTCTCCATTCTTGGATGTGATCAGAGATATGGTCCGCTGTCGTCTGTTCGAAATTGGAAAGCAGCTCTGTCCCAGCGTCGTATCTCACAGGTAACTGGAAATGGTTTAGGAAATCCATTGCCAGTTTTTCGAAGGAAGAGTATCTTGAGCGATCGAGCTCAATGTACCATTTCGCGGCACTCCCAATGAGAGTACGTTGAAACAATCGCAACTGTACGAAGTCATCTTTCAATGAGTTAGATGAGCATCAAAGATGGAAGGTAGTCACATGATCTCCTGGATCTTCATTAGGCTTGTCTTCGAATTTTGGAATGTCCGAAGGCAACTTTGTTGGCATAGGAGGCCAACGCGGATCGTGAAAAATAGGGTCATTCAACAACCTTGTCAAATCTGGCAAGTGCAAAGTCTCCAGGAAGGGTAGTTTGGGTTGTTGGTGATAACCTGGGAAAAAGGGGCCTGGAGTTTGACTGGCACCAGGTTGCTAGGAAAATTTCGGCTGTTGGCTGGGATTCTGGTAGAAACCATGGCCTTGGCCAGCGTATGGATTTTGTATATGTTTAGACATCATCAGCTGATTTCCCAAATAGGACATAGATGGTTGGGCATGCATTATATTCGAAGGACTCTGGGAAGGGTTGCCCCATGTCGGTCCCGGGGGGGGGTAGGCATAGTAGTTTGTCTAGGGTTCCATTGATTGTGGAAAGAATCACCCCAGATCGGCATTCCAGACGAGGGAACGGATCCCTGCCAAGAATTCCAAGGCCCTGATGCGGAAGAAATTCCTAGGTTTGCCCCCTGTGCAGGAATAGTACCCTGCATAGGAATAGATTGTCCAAAACTAGGATTGCCCCCAGTCGGGAATGTGGTTGATGAGAAGGCGTTTTTACCAAACTTTCCTATCAAATAAAATGGTGTCGAACTTACCAGCATACTATGTGAAGGTGTTCCTTGACTCCCCGCTCAAAATAAACTATTGTGTGAAGGTTGCCCGGTGGATTGCTGATGTGAGCCACCGAGTGAAGGGGATGAAGGAGGTATATGATCTCCTCTGTAAGGGAAAGCGTTAAAAGGAGAAGGAGTGCCCCCCATGTGACATTGAAGAGGAGCTCTAGAGCTCCCTACCCCCAGACCTGAAGTCTGTAAAGTGGAGTAGGAAAGTAGAGGACTTGTACTCGAACTAGGCATCCCATACAAGAATGGAGGGCCTGTCGCACTTGGTGTGAAAGAGGTTGTGGCCACCGCCAAAGACGGGATCAGACCACTGTGCGATGTAGAGGTGGTCGATACCATGGTGGCTCAAATTGGTGACGGTGGTTTAAGAGGTGAAAACTCTCCTCTGGTGACAACCGTAGTGGGAATTGAAGAATTCCCAGAAGGAGTAACAACATTTGTTTCCATTGTTGTGTGCAACACTGTCCGACGCTCGCAAAATTGAATTGGTATGATGAAAGGTGCCAAGAAATCAGTGGTTGGGGTTTCAACGAGGCCGAGAGCGTGCACTCCAAGGTCCAAAATGGTTGATTCCTCTAGATGTTGGTCGAGCACAATTTATTGTGATCCGGTCGCTTCAAAAGACCCTTGTTGGTCTAGCTTTCGCCTTAATGGTGGTGGGGGTGGCTCCAGTGTAACCAGCGGCAAGCCAATAAGCCTTCGTGACCGACGGAGCTCGTGATCCTTCACTGTGTGAGAAGATCAAAGACACTCTAAGGTAGTCTAAACATTCAAAAGTAACACCCACTAAAAAAAGTCCCTAGAAGATAAGACAAGCAAACACTAAATTAATTAGAAGAACAGTTACAACAACCAACACTAGAGCAACTTACCGGTGCAAGTGCAACTCGAACATGGAAGTACCCTCCGGGTATACTCTACAAAGCGTGGCCCGATGTCTGTCCTAGGTACCATGGTATACCCCCGCAGTCACTTGTGTATGTCCCTAAAAAAGATAGGCAACTAGGATGCCAGCGCGCGAACAGTCACCAGGCGGGTACAGTCGAAAGTTGGGTAGACCACAATGAGCAGGGTATCGAGCCAAAAACCTGTCAAGGGTATCGAAAGAAAGTGTTCCGGAAGACAACTGAGGATCTCGAATGGATTTGAGATCCATGAAGCCCCGTGGCAAATGAAATCAACGGAATCCCAAAACAAGCCCTCTATATGTGTTCTCCACTACAATTGGTCCATCTTTGGAGGGGTTATCTCCGCTACCTTTCCGCACACGACCTCGTTTTTATCTCCTATGTTAGAGGGGGGGTCCTGGATAAATTTCATGATACTGGACTTAGACACTCCCTAACTCAGACTCCAATGTTTGATTGTAATGGCTTTGAAGAGTTTCCTCTCCAACCTAATCCAAGGCCCTAATCCTGAACTAGTTGGTTAACCCTACAAACATAAAAGTCTAATAAATTTTAGATTTAGCGTTAATTTTATGGCTTTGTCTTATGTCAAGGGATATGAAAGTGAAACTGATGATGTGTAAAAGATGAAAGTAAAAATGAGTAAAAAGATGGAATCAAAAACTTTCACTTAATGCAAAATTTCAACAACTTTTCAATTTTTTTTTATTTTTTTTTATTTTCTAAGATTTTGGACAACAAACTCAAAAGGAATTTCACTCGACTATGAGCTACTTATGATCTAAGTAAAATGAAACAACTTATGAAATAAAAGACTTTTCCCTGGCTAATAATGCAGAATCACACTCTTCAACCAAACAAGAAAATGAAAGAGATTTTTATTTATTTATTTAAATGTTGATAAAGAAAAAAGGAAAAATACCAACAAGTAAAAACCAAGAAAAACAATTCTGGCCTAATCGCAGATCGCAAAGAATCACTTTAACAAATCACACACTAGCAACTTTAAAAAATGACTCTCACACTTGTCTAAAAACCCTAAAAAAAATCTTTTTTATGACATCTTTTTAAATGAGAAAAAGCAAGCTAATGCTAAGATTAATCCTAATCTACTGACTGCTAAAACAGAGATTCAAATACCTGAGAGGTATAGCTCTCATCAAGGGAAAGGATGATTGTCTTACCCTCAACAAAAATTATCCTGCCCAAACACGCTACTAATAATCCAACAACAAGCGTGTGGACGTGAGCTATATAGAGCCAGAGGGCGTGTACACGTGGGCTGGCCTTCTACAAGTCGCGCGTATCTCTAAAACTCTAAGAAAAAATAAAAACAGATAATCCAAACCAGGAAAACCACCGATATTGATAACCAGGATCTCCTGAAGGCTTAGACACTCTCTTTAACAGAAACAAGGAAAACAATGTAAGGAAAAAACTCATAAAACAAATCAACCTGAGACAAGACTACAAACAACCAAGACTTAGAAAGAATTCCAGAAAACCCTTGAGAATCATTAATTCTGACAGGGAAGAGGATGACTGCCTCCAAAATTTTCTGGAATCTACATGCTACTACTACTTCTTCAGCTAGCATTCACACGCGGGTTGTAAGAGAGTAGGGTGCAGGTACACGCATGCAAACCTTATGCAGACCGTGTGTACCTTTGTGGGTCCCAAAAAAACACAGTCAAGCAAATAACAAAGACAACTGGTATGGAAAACCAGACTCTCTCCTAGCTCAGACTTTGTAGAAATTAAAAAACAGGCAAGAAAACTAGTCTTTTAAAACTACCCAAAAACAAAGAAAATTCCTAGGAACCCTAGAGACTTCCCTAGTATGGTCGCCAATTCTGTTGTGAGGGAAATCCCCTTACGGACTAGCAAATAGGGTTATCTTATGCATGCATATATGACCAAAAGAAATCTACTTTCTACCTTCGTCCCCATACTTAAACCCCATTCCTTTTTAGCAAATACATGGTTTAGACCAACATACCTTGTTCCGTATGGTTGATGTCGATATTTCTTCACGTTTGATCGCTTGTTGGCAGCTCTCCTCCCAAGGCTAACCTGCATACAAAACAAGCAACAAACTACACATGCATTTTACCTATAGACTAATGGGTTAGAGATTCAAACATATATGTACTGAACTATGAAGAACTCATATAGTGGGACGGGAAAATAATTTATTTATTATTAACTTTAATGAATCAAATTACAATGTCGAGACCGACCACCACTCTGTGAATCTTGATCCTGGGATCCTCTTCAAATGTTCTCCAACTTCTTTGCTTCGTATCTCTTCTTGCACAAGGATGGCTAAAGGGTTGGGACAATGGCAATATGCAATTGGGCAGATTTTCTTTACTCTTTTTCTCCTCTTCCAAATGGGACCCCTAGCCCTTCTTTTATAGGCTAGAAGGAGCTAGGTATTTGGACGAACCCTCGGCCATGCATGGCCAAGAGTTTCAGTTAACTCACCCAAAGTTGTGTGTTCCGTCAGCAACTTTTCTTTTTTCGTTCTTTTGTCGGTCCACGCGGCCTGTTTTAGGTCAGCTAGCATGTAGACACGTGCAGTAATGGAGTAGGGCGTGTGGGCCCTTATAAAAGAGGTTTTTTAAAGAGTTGTTCAATAGTTCTTTTGGTAAAGAAGGGATCTGAGATGGCCTTATGCCAGGTAAGCATGTATGGTGCAAATTAGGGTTATAACACCAACCTTTATGTTTCTTCTTCTAAAGCTATGCTAAGAGATTCGTCCTCTGTTAGATGTCTCTTATCGTAGTGCCATTTCCTCTTTTTCCACTCCCATCTCATATTGCCTATTTGGATGAACAAAGTTCCTATCTTGCCTCTGTTCCCTCAGGAATACATAGCTTGCAAATTTTCATATGATTTAAGAAGTTGACTCCATTGCCCAATGACCATGTTCTCTTGTTGGTCCTACCAACCCCTTTAAAAAACTTGTCCTATTGCAAAATATGACCTATATGTCTCCATTGGCAAATCTTTTTGAGTATTTTCAGTATTTACACATTTGAGAGAGCCCTCTCTAATTGGAAGGGTCGGAATCCAACCTAAAGTTGGTTGAAACAGTTACCTTTGTCGTAGTGCTAACACATCACACTAACAACTTCAGGATTCAGCACAACATGCCAAAAAACTCCATATTTACATGATCCTCTTCTCTCTTAATTACATGATAGAAAACAAAGTGATTCTTGTGAAAAACACATGTTATAGGATTCTATATCGATCTAGAAGATCACAATCATTTCTCATAGCGCACTTCTAGGCCACCAAATTGTAATCAAGATACTTTCCTCTTTAAAGGATCTAATAAATGACTAAAGAAGACTTTGTATGCTATATAAGAAACAATTTTGTATGAGAATGAAGATGGAGAAAGAAAGTCTGGAAATTATGAAATTATTCTGAAATCAATGGTTGTCTTTTCATGCAATGCGATTTCTTTTTAAGCATTTTTGGATTGACAATATTTCAAATTACAATTTGGTGTGGTGTGTAGAAGAGTTTTTGTAGATGAATCCATTTGATTTAATTAAATCAAGAAGGTTCAAAACATGTTAGTGTTGGAACTAAAATCAAACCATTAGTTTAAATAAGAAGACTTAGATAGTGTTATTTGACATTTTAAAGCCTAATTGGATTATAAGTTAGATTGTAGATCATTGCAATAACAACCTTATGAATTTATGAATTGTTTTTCTTTATTTATTTACTTTGCATTTTCAATTTGAGTGTTCATTAATTAAACAATATTCTCCAAATTACACCAAAACACAATACTTTTGGAGGAAGACTTATTGATTCTTGAAGTTGAATACTTAATGCAACCTAGTTTTTAATATTCTTGGGTAAAAGAGGATATGATTTATTCAAATGATATTGCAATGGTTTTATCTTCATGTATCATTGGAAAAGTCATTCTAGTGTGATAGTGTTTTTAGAAGGTTAAGGTAATAAATTAAATAGACATATTAGAGGCTACAAAAAAATTATTATTGTATATAATGTGCATAGCACTTTATAAGTAAATAGTAATTCCTAGTTGATATATAAACCAAACAAAATTTATGATACATATAGATGTGGTTAACCATTGTTGCCAAAAAAAAATCTAATAGACTATGGACTCTCTCCATCTTTTAATGCAACCCAACATCAAATGTGCTTCCATACCATGATAAAACACAAAAGGAGAAAGAAAAAGAAACATTACAAAACTAAGCAAGATCAAACACACATAAAACCAAGCACATCAATCATACACTTTATAGGGTGGTTTATGTGGAAACCCAAATTGGGAAAACAATCACTCTCAATGATTATCGATCTTCTTCTATTCAATGGAGAATTACAATAGCCTTCATACGCATACAACCATCCTCTCCTCACACAATGTACTCGCTTGCATACACATCTATGTGTATGCTCATATATATCATGAATAGATCACATAGTTACACAAACAATTCATAAATAGATTGCATGCATGCACATGTTCATAAATAGATTGCATGCATGCACATATACATGTGCATGTGCATGTGACTGCATGAGGAAATTCGTTTATGAAATTGAAATCTACACACAACACCAATAATTTCCATTCATTTCTATCTATAAAAATAACTTACATTGTAAAAGGCATAGTCTAAAACCCTACACACAACAACAATAATTTCCATTCATTTCTATCTATAGGAATAACTTACATCGTGAGAGGCATAATCTAAAAACCTCCATTATATAGATCCTTCCTACCCACATCACAATGCCTACCTACTCCGAGTATTCCATGTATTGCTACATTCTAGACTTACCATCATTGACACTATTAATCTTAAGACCTCACCTGCAACATTCAACATGGCACATAGATTTGTTTGATGTGATGCGGCATCACAACTGTGCACAAGGCATTTCCTTCGATTCCACAAGTCACCTCTACCACACACACACTACAACTCGACTTTTCAACAACTATTTGATTTTGCAACATGTTCGGTTTTTCTTTTTGCTAATGAGCGTGCAATTGTTCCCTTCCCTCCCAGCTCAAATTCAAAGACCACGCCGTGGTACGAATATTGAAACAGTTCCCTTCCCTCCCAGCTCAAATTTAAAGAGCAGGCCGTGGTACGAATATTGAAACCATGGTAACAGTGAAAGTGGTGCATGCCATTACCATCTCCTTCAGGTGGTTGTGGATCGATTCCCAATGTGGAAAAGATGTGTCATTGAATTTCCTTCAATAATAGACTGCGCAACCGCCTTATATGTCTTTTCCACGACCTTGGAAAATGGAATGGAATGACACTTCAGACGATGACAATACCGTTCAGCATCAGTCCTGTACGAGAACAGGCATGCAAGGAGAGTAAAGCTTTAACCACCATGTGATTCCTTGAATCGCATCTCGAACATCAGTTTTGACTGGTATTAGAGTTGTCAAAACTGTAAAATGAATCACATCCCGAACATCAGTTTTGACTGGTATTAGAGTTGTCAAAACTGTAAAATTTTAAAAATTCTTATAATTGTATAAAACTGATATTAGAGTTGTTAAAACAGTGCAATTTTAAGAGTTTTTAAAATTAAAATTGGTTCAAATTGATGTTCAAGTTGTCTTAGAGTTGTTAAAACTGTAAAATTTTAAAAATTCTTATAATTGTATAAAACTAACATTAAAGTTGTTAAAACAGTCAAATTTTAAGAGTTTTTAAAATTAAAATTAGTTCAAATTGATGTTCAAGTTGTCAAAATGTCAAATTTTAATTTTAGAAACGGTTAAAACTGGTGTTCGGATTATCAAAACCATCAAATTTTAAGAATTTGACCGTTTTGAAAACTCTAATACCAGTTAAAACTTATATTCGATAATTATAAGAAATCTTATAATTGTGGAACATCAGTTTTAACTGATATTA
>ML778940.1:892298-904308 GCA_009831015.1 Picea engelmannii
TTTTTATGATAAAAAAGTTTGGAGAGAAGCTTTTCTAAATCTCTATAGTTTTGATGACTTAGAAGGGTAGGAAGATTATTATTGCTATAAATATTTTTGAAATTGAGATTTACTATGAACTTATGAAGGACATTTTAAAGAAAGTGCTTATCATTCTCCAAAAACTCTAACTCCAACCCTAATACAAAGTTGAGGCATTGAAAAACCCTAATCCTGGTCATAGACGACTGTCATTCCATTGTTAAACACTCAAATACTAGGAAATGAAGGGATTTCATTCTTGTTGTATTGATTTATTGTTCCATAATTTAGCAAAGCAAGGCGATGGAATATTGGGGTAGAACAGAGAAAGTAGAAGACTCTATAACAATGATATAATCTACAGTGTCCACGACAACTCCATAGAGAGTTCACCTTTCTTTGTATTTTTATTTCATAAGTGAGAGGAAAAGAGTAAGGCATACTACTCACATTTTGATTGGGTTTTCCCATATTGGGTTTCCCACGATACATCTTGTGTTCATTATGTGGTTGGTGTGGTATTTGTTTTATCTTTGATCTGGATTTTATGAGCAAAACGAAATGAACACAAATTATTATTATTATTATTATTATTAACATAGAGACACAAGGAACAATAACAGAAATACAATAAAATAAATATGTTGAAACTGTAAAATGTAGACTAAAAACAAGCTTGGTGGAATCATGGTGTATTATCTTCGAGAAGAGATGTGACGGTTGTGCTCATTCGCAAGAAGATTATTACAATGAGGCTTTGAAAGCCTTTTTACAATAAACATGAATGCCCAAACCCTAGAAATCCAAAAACCTAACCCTAGGAGATGAAGCGCCAAAAGTCATGTGGGCCTTGTTGGGGTAAGTTAGTACATCAACTTCCTAGGGTCATAAATTTTTCATACGATCTATGTTTTAGGCACAGGATAACCTGTTGGAAAGGTCTAACTGAGGACTATACATTATGTCGTCAAAAATTGACTTTGTTTATAATTTGTTTGTGGTGAGCCCTAAAACTGTTGTTTAGGGCCTCAAAACGACGCTGAAAATTCAGGATCTGAAAATTAGGAAAAAACTGCCAAGATGAGTCAGTTGGAATAAATGGGTGGTCACTGATATCCACCTAGATCAATTCTTCCCCCTTAGGAAGAAATGGTCTCCATTGCGTTCAGTTCCCCCATCAGATGAGGAAATTTCTGTTGAATTTGTGATGCAGGAGCATCGCTCTCAAGCCAGCCATGCACCAACCAACCAGCCAGCTCATCAAGTGTGCATTCAATGAGGAGGAGAGGCACAACCCTCTCATATTCAAATTTTGAATTTGAATCAAGGAAATTTAATATTGTAAGGCTGTTAGAGCCAAAATTCGTGCCTATATGCAGGCTTTAGATGTAGATAGCCTTTAATGGTTGTAAGGTTGCAATCTAGATCCAATCTGGACTAGACAACCCATTTAATGTAGAGTTAATGTAAATTGAATAGGGTAGGTAGATTTGGAGGGAAGAGCTCAAAGAGCCCCCTCATGTAAAAGATCTTGGATCTTGTTTTTAGAGCAGAGGGAGAGGTAACAAGAATTAGAGTAGAAAAGGAAGGAGAGCCCAAACTCTGTTGTAGTCCGAGCTCAAACACATTGTAAAGAGGCATTTTCAGATTAATACAATCATAGCAGTTTTTCCTACATGTTATTTGTGTATGATGAATGTCTTCATGTGTGTATTGAGGATATGTTGTAGATGTATGTTAGGTATGCATTTGCAGGGACATATAGGTTCTGCTATCAGTTGGGTTCTTTGATTTCAAGTTTGGTGTTCTTTGAGGCTTCATGCCAAGAGGGAGTGACAGAACACTGCGGGTTCTAATGGCCAGTGCATAGAGTGCACTTCCAATTATGTGGAATTTGGACGTGCTAGAAGGGCATACCAACTGAAATCATTGGCTCAAAGGAGGATCTCAAGGTTGTTGAATACCTTGGAGGTGAGACTGTGCAGAGGAGGACACAATAGAAGACATAATCTCTGAGGAGTTATGTAGAGCTATGCCAAGAGGGCGTTGAGAAGGTGCATAGAGTGCACAGAGGAACTCTGTTGAGTTTAGGAGGAAGATATAATCACTGAGGGTTCTATAGAGCTCTGCCAAGAGGGCATTGAGCATAGGCACAGAGTGCTGAGGAGGAACTTTGCTATGAGTTCATAGAGAAACAGAATCACTGACGATTTTGGACACTCTGCCAGGAGGGCATTGAGTAGGTTCCAGAGCACACACAGAGAACTCTTTTGAGTTCTGGAATAGAAGAAGAGTCCAAGGAAGGATCTTCACAGAGTTGCTCAATACCCTGCAGACTCAGCAAGAAGTTGCTTGAGCAAGAGAGTGTCAGGAGGGCATCAGATTCTCCATCTGAGGGAGAAGGAAAAAGGATAAATTCCTTAGAGGTCGAAGCTACAGGAAAAGATTAGAAGAGATAGCACCTTCATGCATGCAAAGAGTCTGCAAGGAGCGTAGAAGTCGAAGAATCCTTTGAGGATCCAAGGAGAGAAGCTCAAGAGGGGTAGTACATTCATGCACAAAGCCATAGCTGCAGAAATCGCAGAGGCCAGGGAACTCTTTGGAGAGTTTAGAATCCCAAAAGATCAGAAGGGACAACGTCTTCGAGTGCGCAGGGGAGATCAAGGGTTGTAGAGCTCGAAGAAAAGAATCAAAGGTCGAGGCCTTTAACATTTGGGAATTCTTCCAAGTTTGGGAAGAAAGCACACGCTCAAAAGGAGAGCACAGCTGCTGTCGGATCAGGCCGAGGGGAAGATTTGGACCGTTGAAGTTTCCACGTCCAGGGAGCAGCGGGAGAGCGCATAAGGTAGGAGAGATCGTGAGTCGTTATATCTCACACAGATTGTCGACAGCTGTCGGATCTGGAAGAAGGCGCATGTGAGTTAAGCCCACATACAAGCAGAGCAGAGAAATCTGGGAAAGTCCCGATAGGGAAGGAATATCAGGATTTCAGATTTCGGGAGTTTGGGATTTCGAAGGCCCTAATGACGAGATATTGGGGCACTTCACAGTGAAAGTCCCGAAACAATGAGAGAAATCTGAGTCGTCCATCTGGAAGGAGGACACGTGTCGCGAGATCTCCATTTCGAGGATTCAAACATCGAAAAGCATAGAAGGGAGTCTTTCAACTTCACGAGTGGCGAAGTGCTGAAACGATCTAGACCGTCCATTCGTGCGAGGACACGTGGAGCGATCTAGACATCGGGAGAGAAGTCCCGAAAAGAGCATTTTGGTACTTTGATATTTCAGCTACCGAGAGTACGAGAGGACAACGAAGATTTGATGCGCTGAAAGTTGCGGAATTCTGAAATGCGAATTCCCAAAAAGCAGAGAAGGAGTATTGCCGGGAGCATTTCGACATACCGGATATCGGGATTTTGAGGATCCTGTAGACAATACATCTGAGCACTTAGGCTTTGGAGAACCCAAAAATGTGAAAAAAGGAGGAAGCCGAGGCATAGGCATTTCGACATTTCGGATATCGGAGGATCGAGAAGGCAGAGGTTCTCGACATCAGAACTTAGGAAGTCCCGAAACCTGAAATTTCCATTTTGGGAAAAGGTCACGATCATGCTGAGGCCGTGTGTAGGTGGAATCTTGCGTTGGTTGCATGCTTGTGCAGGTGGAGTTTCACGAAGGACCTATGGATCAAAGATTGAAGATTCCAACAAGGAATCAAAGGAGTCGATCTGGCTCGAGGAGGTTGTTTGAACGATCCTGCGTGGACCTCGAACCGAGGGTTTGGGGGTCTTCGACAGTTGTGGTATTAGAGCTTGACTATGTTTGTATATTTCAGGCAGAGAGAGCAGGAAGGAAAACACTCTGATATACACAAGTTTGGTATCAAAGGCAGCTTGTAGAGACAAGCAGGGGAAGACAGAGTGTTGGAACTCTGTGATGATTGTTCGTAGGAATGCAGCAGTCAAAAAGACAGTCTGGTCGACTGTATAGGGGACACTAGAAGCACTCAGGGTTGCAGAGTGAAAACAACAGATCTGTCGGGAGGACAAATAGATAGCGGGAAGAATGACTATTGAAGGTCATGCATGCGATGGGAAGAAGATCCATCAGCAGCTGGAGAACGCTGCAAGGGATAAAGAACTTGCTGAGATCAGGGAAAGGATGGATGAGCTAGCACTACGGATGCAACATAATGCTAAGCCAAGATGGGTATATGAATGGCCCATGAAGACAAAGATAAAATGGCCAGTCAGGGCATTGATGGCCAAAAGATAGTAGAGGCTATTGAGAATATGGTTGAGGCATGTTGAAAACCTCAACAGACCAGAGAAGAAAATGGTTCAGGTGTGTGAACCAGAGGATGGGAGAAACCTCAGTAGTGAGGATAGCATGGGATAGCTGAAGATCTCAAAGACTGCCAAGAGGGCAGAGCAGAAGTTCCCAATTTCCAGGAGGGCAATGAGACAAGATCACTGTGGGATCTCATAGACTGCCAGGAGGGCAGTAGGAAAATCCCAATTTTCCAGGTGGGCATGGGAACTGAAATGAGGCTATGTGAAAGTCTCATGAACTCGGAGGTGAGTTCATATCAGCAAGGGATGCTAGTAAGTGGAGATTCATGTGGTTTTGTAGATCATGTGAATGAAGATGATGACAAGTTTAAAACTTGCACCACCCAAGAGAAGGATCGAAGGAATCTTCTAATGGTTGGAGGAATTCAGATATTCCTACCAGGAAGAACAGTTGAGGTGAGGATTTGTGTTGTCGATGAAGGAGCAACAATAGGAGAAGGACAACCAGATGAAACTATCAAAGGAGAAGTGGAGTAGATGTTAGAGACTACCCAAGAAGAGGAAAATGAACATTACAAGGAATGGCTCAACAGTTTCATCCAGGGAGCTGAGGAGACTGCAGCACTGAAGCTGACAGCGGAAAAAGAGTAGGCAGATAGATTGATCACTCCATGGGAGATGGGGTTGGAAATAATGGAGGATTGGTTGAACAATCCAGAGCCAGCGAGTGATTTCCATCAGCAGATGTTGGCAGAAGAGCATTCTGAGGAATTGCTCAGAGATTTCAGCCAGGGAACTGAACGGGTGATGAACACTACAGTGCTGAGGTATGCAGCAGAAGACAAAAGAGAATTCTAGGCTGAAGAACAACTGGAAGAAGCTGGGCACACACTAGCAAAGGGAATGGCCGTAGCAACACTGCCAGAGGAAGGAGAAGCTGAACAACAGTTCAGTAAGAAGATTGCAGAGATGGAATCTGTAGTAGGGTGGCAAGTCAAGGCCACAAGAGATGAAAAAGATGGCATGTGAGATCATGATGATTTGCCCATTTGCAGAAATAAATTGCAGTAGAGGAGACTGCATGAACAGGGCCAGCCAGGGAAGCAACTAAATGAGATGATAGAAGACATCAGAAGGCTGATGTTGAGATCAGCAGAGACTGCCAACAAGGAGAAGTTGGGCATAAGAGAAGAAACAACAACAACAACAGTCGAGTAGTAGAAGAAACAACAACAACAGAAAGATGGAGCAGGCAGACAACTCCAAAGAGTTGTTTGGGATCCAGGAGGATTTCAACAGCTAGGGTGGTGAGTTCATGAGAAGGAGCTCATGAATTTTCGCAGCAAGAGAGTATGATGCTGGAGCATCGCTCTCAAGCCAGCCATGTGCCAGCCAGCCAGCCAACTCATCAAGCATGCATTCAATGAGGAGGAGAGGCGCAACCCTCTCATATTCAAATTTTGAATTTGAATCGAGGACATTTAATATTGTAAGGCTGTTAGAGCCAAAAGGTCATGCTTATACGCAAGATTTAGATGTAGATAGCCTTTAATGGTTGTAAGGCTGCAATCTAGATCCAATCTGGACTAGACAACCCATTCAATGTAGAGTTAATGTAAATTGAATAGGGTAGGTAGCTTTGGAGGGAAGAGCTCGAAGAGCCCCGTCATGCAAAAGATCTTGGATCTTGTTTTTAGAGCATAGGGAGAGGTAGCAAGAATTAGAGTAGAGAAGGAAGGAGAGCCAAGACTCTGTTGCAGTATGAGCTCAAACACATTGTAAAGAGGCATTTTTAGATTAATACAATCAGAGCAGTTTTTCCTGCATGTTATTTGTGTATGATGAATGTCTTCATGTGTGTATTGAGGATATGTTGTAGATGTATGTTAGGTATGCATTTGTATGGACAAATAGGTTATACTATATGTTGGGTTCTTTGATTTTAGGTTTGGAGTTCTTTGAGGCTTCATGCCAAGAGGGCGTGACAGAACACTACGGGTTATGATGGCCAGTGCATAAAGTGCACTTCCAATTCTACGGAATTTAGACAAAGACGTGCTAGAAGGGCATACCAACTGAAATCATTGACTCAGAGGAGGATCTCAAGGTTGTTGAATACCTTGGAGGTGAGACTGTGCAGAGGAGGACACAATAGAAGACATAATCTCTGAGGAGTTCTGTAGAGATCTGCCAAGAGGGCATTGAGCAGGTGCATAGAATGCACAGAGGAACTCTATTGAGTTCAGGAGGAAGATAGAATCACTGAGGGTTCTATAGAGCTCTACCAGGAGGGAATTGAGAACAAGCACATAGTGCTGAGGAGGAACTCTGCTACGAGTTCATAGAGAAATAGAATCACTGAGGATTTTGGACACTCTGCTAGGAGGGCATTGAGTAGGTGCCAGAGCGCACAGAGAGAACTCTTTTGAGTTTTGGAATAGAAGAAGATTCCAAGGAAGGATCTTCACAGAGTTGTTGAATGCCCTGCAGACTCAGCAAGAATTTTCTTGAGCAAGAGAGTGCCAGGAGGGCATCAAATTCTCCATCTGAGGGAGAAGGAAAAAGGATAAATTCCTTAGAGGTCGAAGCTACAGGAAAAGCTCAGAAGAGATAACAACTTTGTGCGTTCAAAGACTCTACAAGGAGCGCAGAAGTCGAGGAATCCTTTGAGGATCTAAGGAGAGAATCTTAGGAGGGGTAGTTCTTTCATGCACAAAGCCATAGCTGCAGAAATCACAAAGGCCAGGGAACTCTTTGGAGAGTTTAGAATCCCAAAATATCAGGAGGGACAGTGTCTTCAAGTGCGTAGGTGAGATCAAGGGTGGCAGAGCTTGCAGAAAAGAATCAAAGGTCGAGGCCTTTAGCATTTGGGAATTCTTCCAAGTTCGGGAAGAAAGTGCACACTCAAAAGGAGATCACAAGTGCCATCGGATAAGGCCGAGGGGAAGATCTGGACTGTTGAAGTTTCCATGTCTAGGGAGCAGCAGGAGAGCGCACAAAGAAGGAGAGATCATGAGCCGTCAGATCTCGCACAGATTGTCGACAACCGTCAGATCTGGAAGAAGGCACATGTGAGTTAAGCCCACATATGAGCAGAGTAGAGAAATCTTGGAAAGTCCCGACTGGGCAGGAATATCAGGATTTTGGATTTCAGGAGTTAAGGATTTCAAAGGCCCTGATGATGAGAGATCGGGGCACTTCATAGTGCAAGTCCTGAAACAGTGAGAGAAATCTGAGCCGTCCATCTGGAAGGAGGACACGTATCGCGAGATATCCATTTCGAGGATTTGAACATCGAAAAGCGTAGAAGGGAGTCTTTCGAATTCGCGAGTGGCAAAGTCCTGAAACGATCTGGACCGTCCATTCGTGGGAGGACATGTGGAGCGATCCAAACATCGGGAGAGAAGTCCCGAAAATAGCGTTTCGGTACTTCGGTATTTCGGCTACTGGGAGTATGAGATGACAAGGAAGATTTGATGTGCTGAGAGTCACGAAATTCTGAAACGTGAATTCCTGAAAAGCGGAGAAGGAGTATTGTCGGGAGAATTTTTGCATATCGGATATCGGGATTTCAGGGATCTTGTGGACAAGAGATCTGAGCACTTTGGCTTTGGAGAACCCAAAAATGAGAAAGAAGGAGGAAGCCAGGGCATAGGCATTTCGGCATTTCGGAGATCAGAGGATCGAGAAGGCAGAGGTTCTCGACATCAGGACTCAGGAAGTCCCGAAACCCAAAATTTCCATTTCGGGAAAAGGTCACGATCGTGCTAAGGCCATGTGTAGGTGGAAGCTCGTGTCGGTTGCATGTTTGTGCAGGTGGAGTTTCACGAAGGACCTGTGGATCAAAGATTGAAGATTCCAACAGGGAATCAAAGGAGTCGATCTGGCTCGAGGAGGTTGTTTGAACGATCCTGCGTGGACCTCGACCCTTGGGTTTGGGGATCTGCGACAATTTGGCCCTGAGTGAGCCACTTGCCTTAGTGCAGGAGTTGTCCTGCTTTGACAACCCGATAAAGATATATCCTCTATTGGCTAGTGCTCTTGACCTGTGTGTCAACGATATGATCAATGGATGTTTGTTCCATGCAGTCAGGGTTGATCTCTATTGGTTTCAAATGTTCTTTTATCTTTGAGGTGTCCAATAATGGTGGAAAATATGGCCGAAGGAGATCCACATTGAACACTCGGTGCAAGCCAAGGAAGGGGGGAATGTTGAGCTCAAAAGCATTGTCTCCCGTAGCCTTGGTGATGGTGTAAGTTCCATAACAGAGTGGATGAAGCTTCTGATGGGGCCTTGTAAGGCGTTCTTTCTACAAGTGCAACCAAACTTTGTGTCCCACCTGAAACTTATGTGGCACTCAATGCTGATCATGCTATTGCTTGTACTTAGCATTGGACTTTCGTAAAATATCATGAACTTGTTGGCAGATGTGTTGGGTCCTCTCAATGAATCGAGTGGCTTTATCAACTTCAGTTGGAGCATGGGATGAGTCTATCGGGGTGGCCGCAAGGGGTAGTGCAACGTCCATGGGACCCAATGGTTGAAATCCCAACCCCACCTAAAAGGGTTTGTGGCTGATTGATCTATGTATGTCTCTGTTGTAGTTGTGCTCAACATAGTTGTGTTGGAATTTTACATGTGCAGGATATGCAAGGTCATTCGGTTGACAATCTTGATTTTTCCATCCGTCTGGAGGTGGAAGGAAGTGGATTTGGTGAGATTAATGTCCAATAGTGACCAAAGGCTTGACCAAAATGTGTTGAGGAACATATTATCCCGTTCTGAGATAATGGTTTGTGGGATCCCAAAATGTACCAACACTCATTCAAAGAAGAGCTTGGCAGTGGCCTCCATTGTGATGCTCTTCTTGCAGGAGACCATAATCGCCATCTTGGAAAAGTGATCCACAACCACAAAACCAAAGTCATTTCCCCGCTTGGTGGATGGAAGGCTTGACATGTAGTTCATTGAGATGGATTGTGAGGGCTTGTCAAGAGTAGGAATAAGGGTGTACAAGCCTTCTATCTTAGTGGTCGGTTTGGCAATAGTGCAAGTAATGCAGGACCTACTATACTTGTTGACATATTGTCAAAGTTTTGACCAGTATAAATTTCGTTGCAACACTTCCACTATCTTTTCTACAACGAAGTGTCCTGCCACCCGAATGTAGTGGGATTCAAAAATCATCTTCGCTTGCTCGCTTGATGGAACATAGAGATGGCACAGATGGCACAACAACCCATCCTGAAGATTGAAATTAGTGACAGTTGTGTTTGCGCCCAACATATGGTAGGTGGTGGCGAAGTCAGGATCTTTCTCATAGAGGTGGGGCCATCCATAGGTCTTGTGGCTACAAGAGTCTAGCACCATGGTGAGTTTCGCGACTAGAGGTCGGTTGAGGAACTCAGTGACTTGGTTGGTACTTCTTTTCTTATACTTGATGTTGAGGTGGAACTGATGCAAGTATGTGGACCACTTCTAATGGTGATCATTCTGTAATTTTCCTTGTGTCTGCATGAACTATAGTGGCTTATGATCAATGTGGATGATTGTCTCCTTCCCAAGAATGTAATTCCTCCATTAGCGACAAGCTTGCACAATGGAGTACATTTCTTTGTCGTAAGTAGGGTACTTACAGATGAAATATGATAGTGTCTCACTATGATAAGCCACAGGGTGGCCGTGTTGAGTGAGAAATCTGCCCACAACATAGTCTAAAGAATTTTTCTTGATCTCAAACGATTTTTGCAGGTCAGGTAATGAAAGCACTGGGGTTGAGAACAAGCGCTACTTCAAATCATCAAATGATTGTTGTTAGGATATGCCCCACATAAAATTTTCCTTACCACCTCCCTTGGTTACTTTCCTGAGGGCCCATGCAATATGGGAGAATCCCAACATGAACCTGCGATAGAAATTGGCAAGGCCTAAGAAGCTTTGAAGCTCAGTGAGCATGGTTGCGGTTGGCTAGTCACGGATAACCTAGATCTTTCTTGGATCCACATGCACACCATGCACATTAAAAAATTATCCTAGGTATTGACCTTATCCATGCCGAAGCAACATTTTTCCAAGGTGGCATATAGCTTGTGTTGCCGTAGAGTGTGCAGAACCAGCTGAATATGCTTCAAGTGTTCTTTTGAAGTCTTGTTGTAGATGAGGATGTCATTTAGATACACCATTACAAAAAAATTGGTGAAAGGATGCAATATATCTTCCATCATCCTCATTAATTTTTTTGGGTCATTTTTCAAACCGAAGGGTGTGACCAACCATTCAAAAAGACCTTCTTTTGACTTGAAGGCAATCTTCCATACATTTGTTTGTTCTATTGGGAACTAATGGTAGCTAGAATTTAAATTAATCTTACTGAAGTATTTGGCCCCTTTGAACTAATAACGAAGATCGTCGATTTAGGGAATCAGGTATCAGTTCCTGGATGTGATTTTATTTAGGGCCTGGTAGTCAATGCAGAGTCACGAGGTCCCGTCTTTTTTTTGCACTAGCATGATTAGGCTTCCACAAGGTTATGAGATGGGTCAAATGTGCCCCTTGTGGAGAAATTCTTGGATCTGACGCTTGATCTCCTCATTTTCTAACATAGAGCGGCAATAGACTGGCCCATTGGGTAGCAATGCGTTGGGGGTCAGATCAATGGAATAACTGGCCTAACAGTGTAAAGGTATCCCAATAGGTGAGGAGAATATGTATTTGTATTCTTCCATGACCTTATCTACTTTATTTTTCTACGTGGAGAGGTCGGTCGTAGAGGCCCTCGATGTGGCTGCAATATTTCTCTCACTCTGAGAGTGAATCGTGAAGAAGACAAAATTCCTAGTCTGAGAGATGATCTTCCTGCATTGCGTGGAGGATATCAAGGAAATGGCACTAGGTAGGACTACCTCGGGTATCCTATACAATTTCCTGTTCAAAGTAACAATAACACTACGATACCTAGAATCATATACAACATGAAGTTTCCATAAATAAGGTTGGCCCAAAAAAAATCACAAACTTCAAGGGGATCAACATCACACAATACATCATATTTTAAGGGCTTGATGTCATATGACATGCGACACTATTTCTTGACACGAAGATAACTTCCTTCATGGAGCCAGATGATGGTGTAGGGATGGTGATGTGGTATTGTTGGCATGTCCAACTATTTGATGACCTCCACTGAGATGAGGTTCTTCTGAATATTTCTATCAACAATGAAGTGCAACGGGGTGCCTTTCAACCACATCTATGAATGAAAGAGGTGCTCACCTTCCTCTGGCTCATCAAGTTCACTAATATGGATCTTGGTGGTAGAAATGATGGTGCTTGGTTTCACGTCAATGATTTGTCTCCCCTTTTTTGGTTCTGACTCAGAGTTAGAACCCGCATCTGATTCAGAGACTTTCACCTCAGCCACTAATGATTGCTTTGAGAAACAATTAGTAACTTGTTATACCAGGGACTCTTATGGAAGTCCCACTACTTCCCAATATCTTTCTTCATATTTCCATTTTCCTTCTTTTCTTATGGCTTAGACTGGTTGTCCTGAGGCTGTCCATATTTTCTCTGTCCTTTGTTTTGCAGGTTGGGGATTCTATTTCTTTGCTTCTGCTATGGGGGGTTCCCAGACTCTTATGGAAGTCCCACCACTTCCCAATATATTTCTTTGTCTTTCCATTTTCCTTCTTTTCTT
>ML778940.1:904408-915761 GCA_009831015.1 Picea engelmannii
ACAGAGGAACTCTATTGAGTTCAGGAGGAAGATAGAATCACTGAGGGTTCTATAGAGCTCTACCAGGAGGGAATTGAGAACAAGCACATAGTGCTGAGGAGGAACTCTGCTACGAGTTCATAGAGAAATAGAATCACTGAGGATTTTGGACACTCTGCTAGGAGGGCATTGAGTAGG
This sequence comes from Picea engelmannii, assembly GCA_009831015.1. NCBI lineage: Eukaryota > Viridiplantae > Streptophyta > Pinopsida > Pinales > Pinaceae > Picea > Picea engelmannii. Next base: position 904,586 of record ML778940.1, read on the forward strand.
TGCCAGAGCGCACAGAGAGAACTCTTTTGAGTTTTGGAATAGAAGAAGATTCCAAGGAAGGATCTTCACAGAGTTGTTGAATGCCCTGCAGACTCAGCAAGAATTTTCTTGAGCAAGAGAGTGCCAGGAGGGCATCAAATTCTCCATCTGAGGGAGAAGGAAAAAGGATAAATTCCTTAGAGGTCGAAGCTACAGGAAAAGCTCAGAAGAGATAACAACTTTGTGCGTTCAAAGACTCTACAAGGAGCGCAGAAGTCGAGGAATCCTTTGAGGATCTAAGGAGAGAATCTTAGGAGGGGTAGTTCTTTCATGCACAAAGCCATAGCTGCAGAAATCACAAAGGCCAGGGAACTCTTTGGAGAGTTTAGAATCCCAAAATATCAGGAGGGACAGTGTCTTCAAGTGCGTAGGTGAGATCAAGGGTGGCAGAGCTTGCAGAAAAGAATCAAAGGTCGAGGCCTTTAGCATTTGGGAATTCTTCCAAGTTCGGGAAGAAAGTGCACACTCAAAAGGAGATCACAAGTGCCATCGGATAAGGCCGAGGGGAAGATCTGGACTGTTGAAGTTTCCATGTCTAGGGAGCAGCAGGAGAGCGCACAAAGAAGGAGAGATCATGAGCCGTCAGATCTCGCACAGATTGTCGACAACCGTCAGATCTGGAAGAAGGCACATGTGAGTTAAGCCCACATATGAGCAGAGTAGAGAAATCTTGGAAAGTCCCGACTGGGCAGGAATATCAGGATTTTGGATTTCAGGAGTTAAGGATTTCAAAGGCCCTGATGATGAGAGATCGGGGCACTTCATAGTGCAAGTCCTGAAACAGTGAGAGAAATCTGAGCCGTCCATCTGGAAGGAGGACACGTATCGCGAGATATCCATTTCGAGGATTTGAACATCGAAAAGCGTAGAAGGGAGTCTTTCGAATTCGCGAGTGGCAAAGTCCTGAAACGATCTGGACCGTCCATTCGTGGGAGGACATGTGGAGCGATCCAAACATCGGGAGAGAAGTCCCGAAAATAGCGTTTCGGTACTTCGGTATTTCGGCTACTGGGAGTATGAGATGACAAGGAAGATTTGATGTGCTGAGAGTCACGAAATTCTGAAACGTGAATTCCTGAAAAGCGGAGAAGGAGTATTGTCGGGAGAATTTTTGCATATCGGATATCGGGATTTCAGGGATCTTGTGGACAAGAGATCTGAGCACTTTGGCTTTGGAGAACCCAAAAATGAGAAAGAAGGAGGAAGCCAGGGCATAGGCATTTCGGCATTTCGGAGATCAGAGGATCGAGAAGGCAGAGGTTCTCGACATCAGGACTCAGGAAGTCCCGAAACCCAAAATTTCCATTTCGGGAAAAGGTCACGATCGTGCTAAGGCCATGTGTAGGTGGAAGCTCGTGTCGGTTGCATGTTTGTGCAGGTGGAGTTTCACGAAGGACCTGTGGATCAAAGATTGAAGATTCCAACAGGGAATCAAAGGAGTCGATCTGGCTCGAGGAGGTTGTTTGAACGATCCTGCGTGGACCTCGACCCTTGGGTTTGGGGATCTGCGACAATTTGGCCCTGAGTGAGCCACTTGCCTTAGTGCAGGAGTTGTCCTGCTTTGACAACCCGATAAAGATATATCCTCTATTGGCTAGTGCTCTTGACCTGTGTGTCAACGATATGATCAATGGATGTTTGTTCCATGCAGTCAGGGTTGATCTCTATTGGTTTCAAATGTTCTTTTATCTTTGAGGTGTCCAATAATGGTGGAAAATATGGCCGAAGGAGATCCACATTGAACACTCGGTGCAAGCCAAGGAAGGGGGGAATGTTGAGCTCAAAAGCATTGTCTCCCGTAGCCTTGGTGATGGTGTAAGTTCCATAACAGAGTGGATGAAGCTTCTGATGGGGCCTTGTAAGGCGTTCTTTCTACAAGTGCAACCAAACTTTGTGTCCCACCTGAAACTTATGTGGCACTCAATGCTGATCATGCTATTGCTTGTACTTAGCATTGGACTTTCGTAAAATATCATGAACTTGTTGGCAGATGTGTTGGGTCCTCTCAATGAATCGAGTGGCTTTATCAACTTCAGTTGGAGCATGGGATGAGTCTATCGGGGTGGCCGCAAGGGGTAGTGCAACGTCCATGGGACCCAATGGTTGAAATCCCAACCCCACCTAAAAGGGTTTGTGGCTGATTGATCTATGTATGTCTCTGTTGTAGTTGTGCTCAACATAGTTGTGTTGGAATTTTACATGTGCAGGATATGCAAGGTCATTCGGTTGACAATCTTGATTTTTCCATCCGTCTGGAGGTGGAAGGAAGTGGATTTGGTGAGATTAATGTCCAATAGTGACCAAAGGCTTGACCAAAATGTGTTGAGGAACATATTATCCCGTTCTGAGATAATGGTTTGTGGGATCCCAAAATGTACCAACACTCATTCAAAGAAGAGCTTGGCAGTGGCCTCCATTGTGATGCTCTTCTTGCAGGAGACCATAATCGCCATCTTGGAAAAGTGATCCACAACCACAAAACCAAAGTCATTTCCCCGCTTGGTGGATGGAAGGCTTGACATGTAGTTCATTGAGATGGATTGTGAGGGCTTGTCAAGAGTAGGAATAAGGGTGTACAAGCCTTCTATCTTAGTGGTCGGTTTGGCAATAGTGCAAGTAATGCAGGACCTACTATACTTGTTGACATATTGTCAAAGTTTTGACCAGTATAAATTTCGTTGCAACACTTCCACTATCTTTTCTACAACGAAGTGTCCTGCCACCCGAATGTAGTGGGATTCAAAAATCATCTTCGCTTGCTCGCTTGATGGAACATAGAGATGGCACAGATGGCACAACAACCCATCCTGAAGATTGAAATTAGTGACAGTTGTGTTTGCGCCCAACATATGGTAGGTGGTGGCGAAGTCAGGATCTTTCTCATAGAGGTGGGGCCATCCATAGGTCTTGTGGCTACAAGAGTCTAGCACCATGGTGAGTTTCGCGACTAGAGGTCGGTTGAGGAACTCAGTGACTTGGTTGGTACTTCTTTTCTTATACTTGATGTTGAGGTGGAACTGATGCAAGTATGTGGACCACTTCTAATGGTGATCATTCTGTAATTTTCCTTGTGTCTGCATGAACTATAGTGGCTTATGATCAATGTGGATGATTGTCTCCTTCCCAAGAATGTAATTCCTCCATTAGCGACAAGCTTGCACAATGGAGTACATTTCTTTGTCGTAAGTAGGGTACTTACAGATGAAATATGATAGTGTCTCACTATGATAAGCCACAGGGTGGCCGTGTTGAGTGAGAAATCTGCCCACAACATAGTCTAAAGAATTTTTCTTGATCTCAAACGATTTTTGCAGGTCAGGTAATGAAAGCACTGGGGTTGAGAACAAGCGCTACTTCAAATCATCAAATGATTGTTGTTAGGATATGCCCCACATAAAATTTTCCTTACCACCTCCCTTGGTTACTTTCCTGAGGGCCCATGCAATATGGGAGAATCCCAACATGAACCTGCGATAGAAATTGGCAAGGCCTAAGAAGCTTTGAAGCTCAGTGAGCATGGTTGCGGTTGGCTAGTCACGGATAACCTAGATCTTTCTTGGATCCACATGCACACCATGCACATTAAAAAATTATCCTAGGTATTGACCTTATCCATGCCGAAGCAACATTTTTCCAAGGTGGCATATAGCTTGTGTTGCCGTAGAGTGTGCAGAACCAGCTGAATATGCTTCAAGTGTTCTTTTGAAGTCTTGTTGTAGATGAGGATGTCATTTAGATACACCATTACAAAAAAATTGGTGAAAGGATGCAATATATCTTCCATCATCCTCATTAATTTTTTTGGGTCATTTTTCAAACCGAAGGGTGTGACCAACCATTCAAAAAGACCTTCTTTTGACTTGAAGGCAATCTTCCATACATTTGTTTGTTCTATTGGGAACTAATGGTAGCTAGAATTTAAATTAATCTTACTGAAGTATTTGGCCCCTTTGAACTAATAACGAAGATCGTCGATTTAGGGAATCAGGTATCAGTTCCTGGATGTGATTTTATTTAGGGCCTGGTAGTCAATGCAGAGTCACGAGGTCCCGTCTTTTTTTTGCACTAGCATGATTAGGCTTCCACAAGGTTATGAGATGGGTCAAATGTGCCCCTTGTGGAGAAATTCTTGGATCTGACGCTTGATCTCCTCATTTTCTAACATAGAGCGGCAATAGACTGGCCCATTGGGTAGCAATGCGTTGGGGGTCAGATCAATGGAATAACTGGCCTAACAGTGTAAAGGTATCCCAATAGGTGAGGAGAATATGTATTTGTATTCTTCCATGACCTTATCTACTTTATTTTTCTACGTGGAGAGGTCGGTCGTAGAGGCCCTCGATGTGGCTGCAATATTTCTCTCACTCTGAGAGTGAATCGTGAAGAAGACAAAATTCCTAGTCTGAGAGATGATCTTCCTGCATTGCGTGGAGGATATCAAGGAAATGGCACTAGGTAGGACTACCTCGGGTATCCTATACAATTTCCTGTTCAAAGTAACAATAACACTACGATACCTAGAATCATATACAACATGAAGTTTCCATAAATAAGGTTGGCCCAAAAAAAATCACAAACTTCAAGGGGATCAACATCACACAATACATCATATTTTAAGGGCTTGATGTCATATGACATGCGACACTATTTCTTGACACGAAGATAACTTCCTTCATGGAGCCAGATGATGGTGTAGGGATGGTGATGTGGTATTGTTGGCATGTCCAACTATTTGATGACCTCCACTGAGATGAGGTTCTTCTGAATATTTCTATCAACAATGAAGTGCAACGGGGTGCCTTTCAACCACATCTATGAATGAAAGAGGTGCTCACCTTCCTCTGGCTCATCAAGTTCACTAATATGGATCTTGGTGGTAGAAATGATGGTGCTTGGTTTCACGTCAATGATTTGTCTCCCCTTTTTTGGTTCTGACTCAGAGTTAGAACCCGCATCTGATTCAGAGACTTTCACCTCAGCCACTAATGATTGCTTTGAGAAACAATTAGTAACTTGTTATACCAGGGACTCTTATGGAAGTCCCACTACTTCCCAATATCTTTCTTCATATTTCCATTTTCCTTCTTTTCTTATGGCTTAGACTGGTTGTCCTGAGGCTGTCCATATTTTCTCTGTCCTTTGTTTTGCAGGTTGGGGATTCTATTTCTTTGCTTCTGCTATGGGGGGTTCCCAGACTCTTATGGAAGTCCCACCACTTCCCAATATATTTCTTTGTCTTTCCATTTTCCTTCTTTTCTTGTGGATTAGACTGGTTGTCCTGAGGCTATCCATATTTTCTCTGCCCTTTGTTTTGTAGGTTGGGGATGCCCTTTCCCTATTTATTCTATGAGGGGTTCCCAGACCCAAACTATTGTGTCTTTTGTTTAAGCCTTTGCTCAATTTTGATGACATATCGATAGGTCACACATAAGGGAGAGATGTCCTGAAACTCCATTTATTCCTAGATGTATCTTTGAAAACCACCTCTATACATAAGCACCATATGTCATTCTAAATATTTGATACCCATCTTGGTGCGCAATGTATGGAATATATTTGTGAACTCTCGCACCGCTTGGTCCCTTTCCTACCGTAGTGTGGTCCATTTTGTATACAGGTTGTCATAACATCCAACATGGTAGTATTGTTCCTTAATAACATCCTTAAAGGACTCTCAGGTGAGTGCGACTGTAAATAATGAGGGTTCATCTGTTTCCTTTTGCTCACATAAATTCTCCCACCAATATTTCACATGGGGAATGACTTTGAGGAGTGAGAAAGTAATATTTTCTCTATTTGAAAAGTTATGGACAAAAAAATACCCTTCTAGTAGATTCAACCATTTGTCTATCGCACTTGTGTTGAATTGGCCTTCAAATATAGGAATATAAAAGTTGATATGTACCTTGAAGGGGGTGGTGCCTCTACTTGAGGAAGATGTGTTGCATGTTGGTAGCCACTGAAGGATTTGTGAAAAATTATCCATCATCTCATTCCTCTACTACGTGAGGGATTCCTTGAGAAACTATTTGAAAGGATCTCCTGTCTTGTTGTCTTTATTTTCTCTCACCATGGAAGGTCGATTGGGTGTGCGAGAGACTTTTTCCTCAAGAGAAACAATCTCGAGACCTAACTCTTTGTACCCTGACCTTGTCAGGGACATGCACTGAGAACGACAAGGAACATACCACTATGATACCACTAATCCAGATTTTATGAGTAGAATGAAATGAACACATGTTATTATTATTATTATTAACACAGAGACACAAGGAACAATAACAAATATATAGTAAAACTGGCTTCTATTCAATAAAGAAATATGTTGAAACTGTAAAATGCAGATTGAAAACAAGCTTGCTAGAATGGTGTCGACTTATCTCTAAGAAGAGATTTGATGATTGTGCTCATTTGCAAGAAGATGATTAAAATGAGGCTCTAAAATCATAATTCCAAAACCGTAGACATCCAAAAACCTAACCATAGGAGATGAAGCACCAAAAGTGATGTCGGATCTGTTGGGGTAAGTTAGTACATCAACTTCCCGAGGTCGTAACTTTTGCATACGATCTTTGTTTTAGGCACACGATAGTCCATTGGAAATTTATATCTGAGGAATACACATTATTCCATAGAACTCTAACGTTAGCTATATTTAGACTGTGGAGAGCCCTAAAAACGTTGTTTAGGGCCTCAAAATGACCCCTGAAGTTCACGTCCCAAAAACTAGGAAAAAACTACCAAATTGAAAAACTGTCAAGATGAGCCAGTTGGAATAAATGGGAGCCACCAATATCCACCTGGATCAAAATTATTTTTATTCCATTATCAACATATTTCAATATTTTTTGCACTAATATAATAATATTAAATCTAAATCTTATGTAAAACAATGCATCGCAAAGATTTTATAGAAACTTGTAAGGTCACGAACTATTTCATTGGAATATCCATGATAGTTTACAAATCATGTTGGTATCAGATAAATTTTCTTTTGGTTTTTTATGTGAAATTACATAGATCCGGGATTGCATCCCTCTCCACTTGTAAAGTTTTTTTTCCCCTTTCACAAAGGAACTTAGGATAAAAATCATTATCCTCCAACATGCCTTTTAAAATAATATTAAATTATTCTCTCTTTAGATAAGCCTCATGGCTTACCATTTTACCCTATATTTTTATCCCCTTCCCTTCCCCTACCTAGTGGAGATTAGTCCCCCATAATTCTTTCTTCGTGGTTGGTCTGTACAGACTGATGTGATTTTTATTTTAATGATATGCATAATTACCTATACAAAAATAGGCTCATCGACATTAAGCAATCTAGGATCTCCAACCTAGTATTCACATAAGCCTCCCAACTTATAAACACTTGGCTCACCAACCTATAAAAATAATTACAATTCAACGGGGACTCGACCTTGGGGTATTAAAATCCCCTCCCCTTATTTATGCATTGTCCTCAGTGCATCATATTTACATATTACAACACGATTTTCAAAAATCTTCAAAAATATGCGGGCATTCTTCCTGCATGGCCTCTTCGTGCTCCCAAATGGCATCCTTAGGACCGTACCAGGTCCATTAGACCTTTACTATCTCAATGGATGGATTCCAGAGTTTCTTGATTTTTTGGTCCAGAATGCATACCAGATGCACTTGAAAAGTGCCTTCTTGCTCCACCTGAATCACATTCAAATCAATAATATGATTAGCATCAGGTATATATTTCTTAAACAATGATACATGAAATACATTATTAATGGTCATATATGTAGGTAATGAAAGCATATAAGCTACATGCCTAATCCTTTCTAGTATTTCAAATGGCCCAGAGTAACGAGTTGTCAATTTGAAACAACTTCCCAACTTCAGGGAACTTGTATTGGCCTTCACTTTTATAAACACATGATCACCAATACATAATTCTCTATGAATTCTTCCCTTATCAATGTATCTTTTCTTCTTGTCTTTAGCATCCTTTAATTTCTACTTTATCTTTGACATATGCTCTTCCATTTCCCTGAGCAACTCTGGCCCAACTACTACTCTATCAGCTGGGTTGTCCTATCTTATTGGTGTGTTTTACTTTCTGCCATAAAGTGCCTCAAATGGGCTCATCTTCAGATATGCTTGATGCACATTATTGTAAGCAAATTCTACCAAGTGTAGATAGTCTTCCCATTTAGATGGTTTGTTCATCACTTACATTCTTAGCATATTTTCTATCACTTGGTTCACCCTTTCTATTTTCCCATCAAACTTGAGATGATAAGTTGTACTCAAGTTCAGATTTGTTCCGAACCGTTTGAATAATCCCTTCTAGAACTTTGAGGTGAAATTTGGGTCTCTGTCAGAAACAATTGTCTTGGGTATGCCATGCAAGCGTGCTACTTCCCTCATATAAATATCAACAACAATGGTTTCCTTGTGATTAATCTCCATTGGAATGAAATGGGTAGCTTTAGTATGCTTTCCACCACCACCATGATAGAATCATGATGCTTCCTTGTTCTGGGGAATTTGGTGATGAAATCCATTGACACCATTTTCCACTTCAACTCAGGAATGGGAAATGTCTGCAGCAACCCAGATGGATGTCTATGCTCAACCTTTACCTTTTGACACTCCATACATTTAGCAATGTACTTAGCAATTTCCCTCTTCATGCTTGACCAATAGTATTGGCTCTTGACAACTACAATGGTTTTCTGATATGTTGGGTGTCCAACATAAGGTACATTATGCATCTCTTTCAATATCATACTCCTCAATTCATGAGAATTGGGTACATAAATGTTTTTCCTGTACAAGAGAATTTCATCATTTCGCAATTTATAATCTTCAACCTTCTGCTGCATTTTACCTTGCTATAATTTTGTTACTATCTCCATGTACTACAAATCTGCTTTTGCAATCTCAGAAATTCTTCCTTTAAGATCATTTTGATACATGCTAATGGTTGTAGAATGCAGTTCATGCACTCTCTTGCTGAGTGCATCAACCACTTTGGTCTCCTTTCCTTTGATGTGCTTAATATCAAAGCCATACTCACAAAGAAACTCTAACCATCTACTTTTTCTTCCATTTATATTTGGATGATCAAATAGATATTTCAGACCATTATGGTTTGTCCTCAACTCAAACCTTTTTCCCATGAGGTAGGGCCTCCACTTCTTCAAGGCATGTACTATGGCTTCCAACTCCAAATCACGATTGGCATATAGCCTTTCATGCTCTTTCAATTTTCTAGATTCAAAACATACCACAAAACCCTTCTGACTAAGAACTCCACCAAGTCCTTCTTTGCATGCATCTGTGAAAACCATGAAATCCTCATTAGGATATGCAATTCTTAGAATTGGAGCACTGGTTAACAGCTGCTTCAATTGTTGGAAGCTCCTTTCACATTATGTTTTCCATTGAAACTTCACCCCCTTCCTTTTCAAGGAAGTGATCGGGTGAGCAATCCCTGAAAACCTTGTAATGAATATTTTGTAGTAGCCAACTATACCCATGAAGGGTCTGACTTTTGTCACATTCTTAGGTGTTGTCCACCCTTTAATAACTTCAATATTTTCAGGGTCCACTACTATCCCTTATTCAGATATGATATGCCCCAAATAGTGAATTTGGTTCTGATAAAATGAACACTTGCTCAATTTGGCATACAACTGGTTCTCTCTTAACACTTGTAGAAAGATCCTCAAGTGATGATCATGCTCTTATTTTGACTTGGAATATATAAGAATGTCATCCAAAAATACAATGACAAACTTGTCCAGGTAGTCTATGAAAACACCATTCATTAAACACATAAAAACAACTGGTGCATTTGATAACCCAAATGTCACCATTGTGAATTCGTAATGACCATACCTTGTTCTGAAGGAAGTCTTTTTGATATATTCATCTTTAATTCTCACATGATGATAATTGGATCTGAGATCAATGTTTGAAAATATTTTTTCATTCTTCAACTAATCAAAGAGATCATTGATCCTTGGAAAATGATACTTGTTCTTTATAGTTACCTTGTTCAATTGTCTAAAGTCAATACATAGTCTCAATGTCCCGTCCTTCTTCTTTACAAATAAAATTCGGCCACCCCAAGGTGACACACTTGGGTGTATATACCCCTTCTTCAGAATTTTTTCAAGATGCATTTGCATTTCCTTAAGCTCTGGTGTACTCATCCTGTAAGGGGTCTTGGATACTGGAGCTTCACTAGGAATTAAGTTTATAGAGAAATCAAAATCTCTCTTTGGGGGTAGTCCTGGTATCTCTTTGAACACATCCTCAAAATATTTCAATACTGCATGATCTTCAATATTTGGCACCTTATCCTTAGGTGCTTCCTCCATATGAGCTACAATTATTTGGCAGCCATTTGTGTAACACTTCTTTAGCTGCATAGTTGATATCTCTCAGACAATAACTACCCTGGGAATTCCTTGGATTGTTCTTGGGTTCCCTTACTCATTTAGGCAAGTAAATTCCTTGTTATGAAATTTTAAGACAACATGGTGTTGGTCCAACCAATCCATACCAATTAGAAAATCATATGAAAACAAGGGCAGGATGTTCAAATCTTCCTTGGTACTTAGCCCATTCATGTCCACTAGATATGATTTAACCAGCTCAACACCTTTTCTCTTGGCTTTTGTAGTGAGCTACACCAACCAAGATTTCCCATGCTTTCTTCTTGTAAAATGAAATCTATCCACCACCTTAGGATATATATAATTATGACTAGTTCCTAAATCAATTAAAATAGTAAAGGCATGGTTGTTGATCATACCTTCCACTTCAATGATGTGTGATTAAAGCTCTACTTGCTTGTTGTCTAGGGATGCATATATCCTTGGTACATTTATTCCCATGTATTGCACTGTTTCATCTTGTTGTACATTGTGGACAACTCTCACCTTTTCACTTCTGTGTGGAAAATATCTATATATACGGTCTCCTTTACAACCCCAACATTGAATAGGTGGTTGTTTTGGCCTTTTCCCACCTTCCTGAATCACTTTGGGCTCTCTAGAAGATGGCTTTCCTTGAGGATTGTTTTTGAAGAATGGTTTCCTACTCCCCTTCTTCCTATTTTCCATCTTGAATTTCTTCTTGTATTCCCAAG
>ML778940.1:916853-933065 GCA_009831015.1 Picea engelmannii
TAGCTGATTCAACAATTTTATAAAACATGAACCATTTTGGTTCACTAACCTATCAAACTTATTTCCTCTGATTTTCTAAGTAATTGTCTGACCAATCCCCTTTTCAGGGTGAGAAACTATGTTCTCTTCTCCCATACCTTTCCAATGACTGCTTCCTTGCTCAATTTTGAGCTTTGAGCAAAAATATATGGTCCTTTAAAACTTGTGATTTTTCTCTCATGCACTCCTTGTGCAACTGATCTCTTTCCTTTGAGATAAAAGGCTCTTAGTTCTTTGTTGGTTCCTATCATAAAGTTCCCAAGTCTTCAATACCTCTTCTGATGCAGGTATGAACCATAAGAAACCCACAGACTTCCTTCCTAACCCCTTTCTCCTTCTTTAACACATTTTTTGGGCACTAGCCCCTTTTTCTTCATCCCCCAGCCACATTTCACCATAGGCTATAACCAAGAGCGAACATAAAGGCGCTTATCTGGAGACTATGGAACTTTGGGGCTCTGTAAATTCAAGCTTCAGAGGTTTTCCTTCCTTCTTCACTCATTTTCCCTGAACGAAAAAGTGGTCATCTTCCGGAGGGTACCTCTTCGAAGATTTGGCACTCTAGGCTTCGGGGTTCCTAACTACAGTACTCTGTAATTCCTCCAAAGGTTGAACTGGTGAATCTCTCTAGAAATTTGCGCTTTGGAGGTTTCACTTCCTTCTTTATTTGTTTTACCTGATTGTCGGACTGACGAACCGCTGAGGTCTAGTCAACATCCACGTATAAGTGTGCCACATGGAAGAGTTACAGAGTGGATACATGGCTCCATCTAATGGACAACATGTGTCACATATTATTTGGGCATGAAGTGTAATATCCCTAGGCTGAACCCATTTGTAATGTAAATGAAAATGTACTTAAGTTGGTGAGTTGTTTTGATATCAATTGTATGCACATTTCATGGCATAGTGCACACATGTACTACGCAGTAAAATGATGAAGTGTGCACATTTTAGGATACGGTGCACAACAACTTAAGTGTGTGCGATATTGAGGCTAGGGAGCCTTTGTGTATATGTTGTGTTTTATAGGCTGGTGAGCCAAGTTATTATAAGCTAGGATGATTATGTTTGATTAGGGCAGAGAGCCTAGATGTTAAAGGCCAGTGCACCTATTTTTGTATATGTCTCATGATTAATATAAAATACATCGTTGCATGCAGACCGGCCATGATAAAAGAGATGGGGGGCTAAAATCCACTAGTTAGGGGAAGGGAGGGACAAAACTTAAGGAAAAGGGCTAAGTTAGGGAGCTTAAGCCAAAAAGGAATATTATATTAATATTTCTTCAAACATAAAGAATGGATAATTGTTTTATCCTAAGTTCTAAAGTTGGGGACAAGTGGGCCAAAGTAGCTCCCAACATGACAAGTGTCAAGTTGGGGACATGCATACACATTTTTGGGACTTAGTTCATTTTTAGACACTCTTCCATCATTCAACTAGGATTCATCCATGACTCCATGACCATTTTTCACTCACATAGTCAGTTATCTTTCAAACATTCATTTCATTGTACCAGAACTATATCCATAGCCATATCTGTTTGTATAGCTGGTTATATTGGGAGATGGATTTAAGAGGCAGACTTTCAGGACCGTGGGAAGCTTCTCTCTAGGTGAGAGAATTGTTGGGAATTGATTTTCAGAAGGTGTTGAAATACAGCTACAATGCTCTGATATTTCTTGTCCGGCCTCTTGCTGAAGCGTAGAAGGGAAGTGGGGCAGTCGAAGGAATGTTGAGTAGAGAATGGGGCACACTTCTTGGGGTGGGGAAAGCATGTGGGGATTGAGGGACTATAAGCTGTTAGTTGAGTGAGCACCTGTGATGAAGTCTTTCCTGTGGTCCATGAGTCATTAGCCTAGTTAGGAATCCCTTTACCCGGGTGGAGTTTAGTCCCAGCTCAAGGGTGATCCAATCCTGAGAGTGATGAGCAGTGCGGTCTAAGGCTGGGAGGTTTGTGGAAGGTCTGAACACAGTTGGTGACATTCTTACCAAGATAAGTGTCAATTTTGTGATAAATTTACCTGCTGCATTGTTATTTACGTGTGTATTTTTCTGTGTTACCATATGTGTGGTTATATGTGTGTTTATTTTTATGGGTATTGCCTGTATATGCTGCATGTATACGTTTACTATTATTTCAGTGTGAATCCTTGTATTTACAGATGTATTTGTATGTTTAAGTTTTATACATAAATGCTTCCACAAGAGATTTGTCTGTATATAATTTAATTGCATATAGTTTCAAAAATTCATGTGGCATAGCTCAGTTAGATGCTGGGTATGTTACTGTATGTTCCACAGAGAGAACAAAAAGATTTATCTTGTGTAGCGTGGCCTGACATGGATGGTCGGGGACGTTACATGAAGGGCCCTTGAAAATCCTGAAAAACGATGACACATGGAATGTATCCCGTGTGTCCTCGTCACCCCAGGTGACATCGACATATTGCATCACCTTCGTGACTTCGGAACTTCAGACATCAGAGGTTTATACTTCATTACTCAGTGATTCTCCCAAACTTTGAATTGACGAAGTACTGGGCTGGTGGCCCTTCGTGGCTTCAGAGCTTCTATCTTCAGAGAAATTCTAGCCTTCTTCTCCCATTTTTTATGAATGTTGAATTCCTGAACTCTCCCGTGCTTTATTACTTCAGCACTCCAGAGATTTGGGCTTCAAAAGATTTAAAAACTTCTTTAGTCAATTCCTCCGAATGCCAAATTTATGAACCTCTTAACTTTTTGGGGTCCACATAGTACAACTGTCATCATATAATATGGTGACACATGTCACCCACGTGTTAGACTACTATTGGTCAAACAAGGTCATCAAAAGTACAATTCTGATTGACATGTGGCATGACTAGGGGAGGTCCACATCACCTCTGGTGATGTCATCATGCCACATCATACCTCGTGCTTCAACACTTCGCAGCTCCGGGATTCGACGGATTTCTTGACTTATCATCATGTTTCTCCCAAACTCGAAACCATTGAACGAGTGCTTCCCGAAACTTCGGGACTCCAGGGCTATGTGACTTCAAAGATTTTATTAACTTTACTTCCCGGTTCTCCTGAACTCTGAATTTATGAACTACCTAAATTATGCACGGTTGATCTGCAGATACATGTTCCTGTTAATCGAACAGTCCAGATGAGTTCCGGACTTCGGGACTTTGGGAGGAAACCCATTCTACGTGCACTTCAACCAATTTCCCCGAACTCCGAACCGCCGAACTACTAGAGGAAAATCTGTGGCTCTCCTCCTCCTGGCTGATCTATGGATGAAAATCACTCCAAGACTTCAGAACTTCGAGCTTCGGCCCAATTTTCTCAACAAAACATAAAAAATTTCGAAGTCACAAAGTCCGAAGGACTTGGAGGTTAATTGTCGTGCACCTTTTCCATATCTAATGAGTGGGAAGGGTCTTCCTCCCCCCACGCATATCCTATGGCTCAAATTCAATATTGAGGTTATCAACCATGATCTCCATGCCACCTTACAAAAAGAATCACTTTCATTTACAGAAAAATATCATACTTAATAAATTAAAAACAAACATCTACTTTATGTTAACATACACAGAATTATGAAGAAATGTACAATAAATAAACACGTGTAACATACAACATGTAATTAAGCATATATAAAGAGTAATTAGTTGTTTAAGAAGGCCACCAACTATGTGCATACCTTCCATGAACCTCCCATCCTTAAACCACTTTGCTCCAAGCTATCAACAATAGGTCACCCTCGAGCTGGGGCTAAAATCCACCCAGGGTAAAGGGAATCCTAGGCTAGGCTGAGGTTACAAAGTCTCTGTGAAGGATTATGTCCCCATGAGTCCACTCATGTCCACAACTTATAGTCCTTCATTCCCCAAATGTTTGTCCTACCCCAGGGAGTGTGCCCCTTCTTTGCTTGACAGTCCTTCACCTACCCAACTCCCCTTCTAGGGTTTCAACAACAGGTTGGACATGAAGTCTCAGAGAACTACAACTGTAGTGAGGCTCCCTTTGGAAAAATCACTTCCCCAACAACCACTCTTACATGGAGAGAGTCGCTCATAGGCCTAAAAACCTTCTTATTCATTCCAACTCCCATGTTAACCCAGTGAGGGTAATAACAACAAAAAAATCGGGTATGGGCTCTGGTAATGATAGAAAGCCACACCAGTCCAGAGAAAATCTTGGGAACCAACAGAAAAATGGCTAGGTTGCGATATGGATCAAGAACTATTCAGTCATGCTATGCTTCATAGGATTAAAATGGGTTAGCTTCACGGGGTTTGCAAGTTTCAGAGCTTGCAGGATTCCATGGTTCATGCCTCTCATCATCAAAGTAAATAATTCCTCCCTCAATGTGTGAGCCCCACTACATGGGGAGAATGCTCTCTTAAATTTTCATGTTTCTTGGTTGCCACTTTTCTCTCCAGGAGTGCATCCCTCTCCACTTGGAATTTTTTTTTTCCCTTTCACAAAGGACGTTAGGATAAAATCAATATCCTCCAAGATTCCTTTTAGAACAATATTAAATTATTCCCTCTTTAGATAAGCCTTCTGGATTACCCTTTTACCCTAGCTTCTTATCCCCTTTCCTTCCCCTACCTAGTGGATATTAGTCCCCCATAACTCTTTCTTCATGGTGAGTCTGTACGGAGTGATGTGATTTTTATTTTAATGATATGAATAATTACATATACAAAAATAGGCTCACTGGCCTTAAGCAATATAGGCTCTCTGGCCTAATATTCACTTAAGCCTCCCATCTTATAAACACTTCGCTCAACATCCTATAAACATAATTAAAATTTAGCAAGGGCTCAGCCTTGGGGTATTACATCTACAGTCGATCAAGAATTGGTACAAGAGGTAAGGTGCCCAACTAAACATTACCCCTTTTTCACACTGTGCGATGATTGTGATGACTCCTTTCTGGATCCTCTTCTTTTCTGCACCTCCTCGGCAGCTTGCAAGCCATGAGCTTGTTGGAAAACCATGTAGCATCATCGTTGATGTCTCTAAGAAAAATTCCCCTATTCTCTTTGTTGGTACCGAACTGTTCCTTGACTATCTGAATGATCTCATTCTCATGCGCTTTGCTGTCCAAGTATTCTTTTGGTTATGTGTCCACTGTGGGTAGCCCTGTAATTTTGGTGATCAACACCACATCAATTTTTACTAGCCTATCCATCCAGAGAATGCATCCATGTACACGATCTAGCAATTGTTTGATGCACAACCCAACATTTTTACCATGCCCAAAGTGCGATATGTCTAGGAGGCTCATGATCCCGGAGTTGTAGAGGCCTATGTAGGCTCCATGATATGTTTTCCTAAAGGTCCGATTTCCCCTATGTTCACCAAGTAAGATTCCTCGACCAAGTCTGGGAAATTTTTTGTGTCATGCACATCATGGTATGAGTACCTTAGTTTAGGAAATTTCCTGAGCATGTCCTCCATGGTCACCACTATATTTCGGAGGTAGGGAAGTGTGATTTATGTGATGTCCTGTGCCTTTCTTTTATTCTCGATGATAGGTTGGCCTTCTAAGGTTTTTTTTGTGTCATCTTATTCCCCCTCCGATTTTGGCTGGTTGGTGATGTCCTCGACCAACACCTCCTCTTTGTCATGACCCTGTTGCTGACCCTTCTTTTCATTGGGTTTAGCAGGTGTTTCATATTTAGGGTTTGTATTTCCATTTTGATTTCCATAGCTCTACCCCACTTCCATGTGTGCCGCTATCGACGTTTCCTCCTCAACCCTTGTCTGGCTAAGTGACTCTGTCTTTGAGGTCATAACATCTTCCAACTCCTTGACATTATAAGCCCCCCCAACCTTTCCTTCCTCTTTTGGCCCTGTCGAGTAAACCATACATATTTCCATGGTGCGCCAAACTTTGGTGGTGTCATATTGTATGTGGTTTGGAAAATGGATCTCTTCTTCTCACAATTACATCTAGTTCACACACTTCTAGCTCGCACTATGCTAAAAAATCACTAAGTGTCGAACTAACCCATGCTTTCTGCACTTTATAGACTTGATCATAAATGTTTTGGTCATATGTTTCACTTTTTCCATGCATTTGCGTCGAGTCCAAATTTTTCCTGCGCGTTGTCTCTCTATTTTTTTAAATTATTTGCTGCGCACGACTTTTTCCACTTTCCTATCATTCAATCAACTTCTTCCTCTTATTATATTTTTCTTCTTTTTCTATTTTTGTATTCCATTTTCTTGTCTTTTTATAAGTTTTTCTATCCTAATATCTACTATAGTACACTATATACATGATTTCCTCACTGTGTTGAAACTATTAAGAGTTAGTAGGATGACTTCCCCTGTACAATTTTATTTGAATACCATTCACCATTCATTTCACTTTTGTTCCTCCCAATTCCTTTAGTTGCACAAATCCTCCATATGTGATAGTCGTTACTTCATATGGCCCTAGCAAATGCATTCTGAACTTACTAGGGTGTTGCAAAAATTTTCTGTCATATAAAAGAACTAGGCATCCCTCCTTAAATATCTTCTTCTTTATGTGTCTATCATGTCAATATTTTCCCCTTGATTTCCGTACCTCTTCCATTTCCATCAGTTGACTTAACCTCTCCTATAATTCTCCTCATTATGTCATATTGGTAATTGCTGCTATGAGTAGACTGGGTACCCGAAATTCCAATGGCACCATTGCTTATTTTCCATACACCAATCTGAATGGTTTATGTCATGTCAACTTATTTCATGTGGTCCTATTCCCATAGTATTGTTGGTATTTTCAAATACCAATCATCCCTGCTAACATTGCAGATATTAGTCAAAGCATTTTCCAAAATCTTGTTGAAATCTTCTACTGTCCCATTTTCCTAAGGATGATATGGTGTATTCTTCTAGTAATAGAATTCAAAATCCTCAATCATATCCTTGATGGTACTGTTAATAAAATGGGTTCCTTTTTCACTCATCAGAATCTTGGGACATTCAAATATTGTGATCACATGCTCAAATAAGAAGTGCATTGTTGCCTCAATGCTGCAATATTTGACTGGTGTTGCTTATGCCCATATGGTTAAGTATTTTATCGCAATAATGATATATCGAGCTCCTAACCTTCTTTCTGGTGGATTAATAGGTTCAACAAAATCTATTTCCCATTTTTCAAATACCTAAATACTTAATTGTGGTCTTAGGGGTATCTCATCCCTCCTGTTGGGTTTTCCAACTCTCTAACAAACATCACAGTTCTGGAAATATTCTTTGGCATATTTATGAACTGTTGGCCACCATAAACCTGTGCACAATACCTTTTGTGTGGTATATTTTTATGCATAGTGTCCTCCATCTATACCTTCATGATCTTATTCTAAAATCCTGGGTTGTTCATTTTCTAATACACACATTCTCAAAAGGTTGTCTATGACCATCTTGTATAAATGACCTGCAATGAGTTGATAGTCTACAACTATGAATACTATGTTTTTCTTCTACATAGTAATAAAAACCTGTGGCTCAACTCTTGTACTGAATAATTCAATGAAATCAATGAAGTATTCATCAACTACATGTACTGAAAATAATTGTGCATCAAGGAAGTTGTCATCCAAGTTAGTAGGTTCTTCTCCATTGGTTACCCTGAAAAAGTGATCAGGTCCTATATTTATCTTCCATGGTTTGACTATTAATTCAAAATCAAATTCCTGGAATAATAACAACCATCTACAGATCCTCCCCCCAACACTAGCTTGTTGACTAGGTATTTGAGGGAAGAGTGATCTGTGGACATTTTAAAATTATTTCCCAATAAATAATGTCTCGATTTTTGAAGTGAATACACCATGGCTAGGCCTTCTCTTTCTATGGTGTTGTAATTATGATAAGATTCTGATAACTTCCTGCTTGCAAAGGCTATATGACGATCTAAGTCCCATGTTCCTGGATGCACTAGAATTTCTCCAAGTGATATTGTTGATGCATCTACATGGACATGAAATCTTTTCCCAATATGGAAACACTAATATAGGTATTGTCACCATCTTATCCTTTAGAGTATCCAATCCTTGCTGACAATCCTCATTCCACGAAAATCGAGTGTCCTTCTTCAACAATTTTTCCATTGGTGTAGTAATATGTGCATACCCCTTTATAAAATTCTTGTAGTAGCTTGTATGTCCCAGTGTGGATCTTAGCTGGCGCACTAACTTTGGTGGTGGTAAGTTCACAATTACAACAATCATAGCAGGTTCAACCAATAAATGATGTTTTCACACTATATGTCCAAACAATATCCCAAAAGGTGTGCCCAAAATGCATTTCTTGATATTTAATTATATCTGACATTTCCTGCATCTTTCCAACATTAGTCTTGAAAATTCTATATGATCTTTCAAAATACTAAACATAGTCCATTCATACAGATATACTTCTAAAAACCAATGTATAAACTCCTTAAAATCAACTATGACCACTCTTGAAAAGATAATTGGTGCATTCGTCAATCCAAAGGGCATGATTGTATATTGGTAGGATCCCCATTCTGTAGCAAAGGTAGTCTTATTCCTGTCCTCTGAAGATATTTTGATCTAATGGTAACCTGAGAATCCATCTGTGAATGAATATTCTTCCTGACCTCCCACATTCTCCAAGACTTCATCTATAAAAGGGATAGGGAAAGGATCATGTAAGAAAGAATCATTTAATTTCCTCAAATATACATAAATCCTGATCCCCCTTTGATTCTTTTCTTGGACTACCATGGGAATAATCCATTCAGATTCCCCCATTGGTTCTATGATACCAACTTCCAACATTCGGTCAATTTCTTCTTTCACTTTCTTCTTATATATTGGATTCAACCTGTAAGCTATATGTCTGGCAGATCTAGCATCTGGTTTTAGGGGTATCCTCATCTCACATAACTTACATGATATCCATTTCATCTTTGTAAAGGTTGCAGGAAATAGGTCATTGTATTCGCGCAATAACTCTGTTATCCTTTCTAGTATATGCTCATCCCAGTAGTCTCGAATGTTGGCCATTTTAGGATTTTCCTCTTTCCCAATGTTGACTTTCTTTACTTTGATTGGTGAAGAAAATGCCTCTAAATCCATAAATGGACCTTCCACCTCTCTTTCTCTCCTTCAATCCCTGTGATCTAAATGTTGCATGAATCATCTTCATCTGGTGCTTCCTCTTCGACATGATAACATGAGAGTAAATATTTGACTATCTGTCTATTCTGCTATTGGTATTCTATTATAATTTTGACCTATGGTTCATAAACATATATCTTTCCCTATATCTGCTTCAGAGATGAATCAATGTTGGTGTTCTCATGCTCAAATGAGAAGGTTACTACAAAATTTTTTAGTAATATTGTCCATTATGTAGTTCCTCTGCACATCTCCTGGTCTATGTACCAGTTTCCTGGGATCCCTTCCAATGTATGAATGAAGTGATGAGTCTATTCCTATGGTGGTGTCATCCTCCATTGTGTTCTACATTTCTCTAGGTGCTCAACTGATCTTCCTTTCCCATCATACTTTTGCATTGTATTGCTCCCCTGTTCTACGCCAAATCTAATGCGCAGTATCCATTTACACTGATACCAGTCCTGAATTGTTTCTTTATGCGCACCCCACCAATTGACAGGTGTTTCCTTGAGTGCAATATCCAGGGCTAATGGCCTATAATTTTCTAAAAATCCCACCTCATATTTTTTCGAGGATTCCTCTAAGTCGTTCAACCCATGAAAGATGGGAGGTTTGCTTATCTCTATACCAACCCACCTTACTGTGCAATCTATTCGTGTGCACCTCCTTGTGGAGACGTCATGTAATCTCTGTTGCCAATTCTCTAGACCTGTATCTGAGTCCAAAGCACATGGTGTAATGCTTCTCCAGTTGAGCACCCCATCTGCAGTTGAGTTGACATAATCATCTTCTTGTGCAATGGTTTTGTATAACTGATTTATTTCTTCCAACATGTTGCATCTACAAGACTTTCTGCTTCTGAAGGATCCAATGGTGAAATAACTTTATATTCACTTGATTCAAAATTCAATTTCCTTCTCTTCAGGTTGATCACAGCCTGGTTATCAAATTCCCAATCTAATCAAAGTAATTCTTGGTAAGGTGTTGTGCCATCTACTGTCTCTATTACTTATAAATATTCCATAGTGCACACTCCATCCAAGTCTACTGTCACACCTTTAAGTATTCCAATTGGTAACACTCTGTGATGATTTTCTAGTTTTAAATGGACATGTGAATAGCCTAATGTGGGTTCCTCCATACACTTCCATGTCTTCTTAGGAAAAATGTTTACCTTAGATTCTAAATCAAGTATGATATCTTCCATGTTGAAATCCCCATTGTTGGAATTTATCCTAAATTCCCTGCTTGTTATTCTTATTGTATGGAGATGATTGATTGTTTTCTTCTCTAACTTCCCATCTACCTTTGTGTTACATATTTCTAGAAAATTATGTAAGACCTTAAGTGATGATGGATCATTCAATAACTTAACATAGTATTGCAGAAAAGTCTTTATGGTACTTAATTTCTCTAACAATTGTCCTTTATTTGTGTGATCCATTGATGATGGCATCTCGTACATTGGTGGGTTCTGCATTTGTTGCACAACCCATGTAGATGCAATTTTCTCTTTGAGAATATCCTATCTGGCCTCCTTAAATGTTTCATTTTCTTTCCATGTGTCAAACGGATTATGTGGCTCAGTATTCTTCTTTACCCATTGGTGTTGAGATGGATCTTTTTTTGATGCATAAACTCCTGTTTTGGATCCTCCTCGAGTAACTATATTGATGTTTTCCCCATCATCCCTTCCTTCTGCATAAATACATTGGAAATTTTGGTTGTTTTGGTTCCTTTTTTCCTGAATCTCTCCCAAGAGTGATGGGCAGTCTTCTGTGTCATGGTCTGTTGCGCGAGAATACATACATGTCGCAGGTGGAAGTAGACAATCCCTCACATAATGACCTGGTTTTTGGTAGTTATGGAATACTATTGGTCCTCTTCCTCATCCATATCCTTCTCTACCTTTTCCTCCACATCTGTCTCCTCGCAATGTGTTGTATTGGGGTACCTGGTTGCACTACACGAGATTATACTGTGGCTACACAATGTTGAACTGTGGCTGCATGGGGTTGAATGGCGGTGGGACCTAGTTGACCCAAGATGAAGCTTTCCCTATCATCATCTCTGATTGCACCCTGTAAGTGTCTGAAATTATTTCTCTCATCAGCTCCAGTCTTCTACAATCCTTATCATCATGCCCCATTGATTTGCAAAAATTGCAATATGAACTTTTTAGTACTATTTTATATGTCTGCATCATTGAAAACTGGTATGGATCATGCCCATGTTTCTTACAAATATTGCACCATGGTCCTTCTATTAGCAAGGGGTTTGAAACCCTTGCTGCCAATTACTGCACACAAGTTGGACATTCATTCGTATGATGTCCTTTTGTATTGCATAACGTACATCGAACATCTTCTCTCTTCTCTTTTACCTTATTCTAGTTCAGTTGAAATGTCAGATTCTTTAGATCCTCCTTCAACTCCTCTATTGTTGGATCTGTCTACTGATATTGGTTTTCTTCCAGTTGTAGGACTTCTTGTAGAGCCCCTACTTGATTTTGGAACTTATGTTGTCTCAAAGGATACTTCAAGTGTGGTAATAGTGAGTTCAAAAATAACTTCCTATGTTGCATGTCAGTAATTGAATACTTCAACTTACCTTTTAGAAGTTTGAATCTCTGATCAATCTCCCAAAAAAACTCACCTGGTTTCTTCCTGATTTCAATCATTTCATTCATGTACTGGTCTTCTGAGCTTGGCTTCTGAAACTCATTTACTAGTAGCTTTTTCACCTCTGCGAAAATGTTTGGTACTCCTTGTGGACTGTTTACATCAAGTCTCATGTACCAGTCGAATGTGTGGTCTCTTAGAATGATATCTAACTACGGGATTTTTGTATCCTTGTTTGTGATCTATTTTTCTTTCCATACATTTTTCACATATGAATATATGCTTTTCAGAGACTTCTAATGCCTCTTCATAGAAATCTGTTAATATGATTGTGGGATCTTGTCCTACCATTTTGAATTGTGTTGAACTACTACCTCCATGTGATGTAGATAATTGACTATCAGTTCATGAACAAGATCCCCCAGTTGATTGTCATTGATTGGACCCTTGTCCTGTTGCTCCTCTTCCACTAAAATTCGGTTGTCTAAATGTTGGTGTTATTTCAAGTGTATTAGTCACACATGGGGTTCTAGGTTCATCACTGATGATGATCTAGACTGGAGTTATACCTTCTATTCCTAACCTTGGACCTCTTGTTTTCCTTTCATATGTTGTGCACATGATTTACTCAATCTACTCCATAGCCCGAAGATCATCTACCTCTTCTTCATCGTTCACTAATCCCTCTCTGTTAGATATGGCCCTCTTCTTGTTATTCATCTTATATTGGTAAGGTATTCTAATGCACATATTTCCAGCTATTTCCATTATCTTCTTTATCTAGTATTCTTTCATCATGATTGGGTCCATGGCCTCCATCTACTTCCCTTTATCCATATCAATTTGGCATACAACTGGTGCTCTCTTGACACTTGTAACACCATCCTCAAGTGATTCTATAGGAATTAAGTTTATAGAGAAATCAATATCTCTCTTTGGGGGTAGTCCTAGTATCTCCTTAAACACATCCTCAAAATATTTCAGGACTGGATGATCGTCAATATTTGGCACCTTATCCTTAGGTGCTTCCTCCATATGAGATGGAATTATTTGGCGACACTTCCTGTAACAATTCTTCAGCTGCATTGTTGAGATCTCTTGGACAGTAACTTCCCTAGGAATTCATTGGACTATTCTATGGTTCCCTTCCTCATTTAGGAAAGTATATTCGTTGTTATGATAGTCTAATACAACATGTTATTGTTCCAACCAATCCATACCAATTAGACAATCATATGAACCCAAGGGCAGGATGTTAAAATATTCCTTGGTACCTATCCCATTCATGTCTACTGGACATGATTTAACCAGCTCAACAAATTTTCTCTTGGCTCTTGTATCCAGCTGCACCAACCAAGATTTTCCATGCTTTCTTCTTGGAAAATGAAATCTCTCCACCACCTTAGGATCTATATAACTATGACTAGCTCCTAAATCAATTAAAATAGTAAAGGAATGCTTGTTGATCATACCTTCCACTTCAATCATCTGTGATTGAAACTCTGCTTGCTTGTTGTCGAGGGATGCATATATCCTTGATACATTTTTGCCCATGTCTTTGATGGAGGAGCATCACTCCAAGCCAGCAGCATGCTAGCCAACCAGCATATCAAAGCGCGCATTCGATGGGAGAGAGAGGCGTAACCTTCTCAATTTTAAAATTTTGAAATTGTATTAAATGATTGTAAGGATGGTAGAGACAAAAAGCCATGAATATGTGCAGTCTTTAGTAAAGGTTTCCTTAAGTAGGTTGTAATTATGAGATCTAGATCTGATTCGGACTAGACAGACATTCAATTTAATTGAATGTAAGTTAATGAGAGTTGGTGAGGATGGAGGGAAGCGCTCGAAGAGCCCCCTCATATAAAAAGATCTTTTTGGTATCTAGAGTTAGTTTTAGAAGGGGAGAAGAGAGACGAGACTCTGTGGTAGTCCAAGCTCAAACAGATTGTAAAGAGGCATTTTCATATTAATAAAAAGATCAATTTTTCCTGCACAAGTCTTCATGTGTTAATGAGTTCATGAAGGAATGTATTTATGTGTTGATGATATGCTGTAGATGTATGTTAGGTATGCATTTGCAGGGATAGATTGAATTTACTGTCTGTGAGTTCTTTGATTCCAGGTTTGGGCTTTTTGAGGCTTCATGCAAGAGGTTTCATGATATAATACTGTGGGTTCTGTGAGCCAGTGCAAGGAGTTCACTTCTGAATTATGTGGATTCAGACAAAGACATGCCAAGAGGGAACACCAGCGGAAGTCATTGACTCAAGGAGAAGCCTCAAGGTTGTTGAACACCTTGGAGGTAAGAATGTGCAGAGGGAGGCACAGAGAAGACATAATTACTGAGAATTCTATGGAAGCTCTACCAAGAGGGAATTGAGCGAATGCACTGGATGCATTGGAGAGAGAACTCTATTTCGAGTTCGTTGAGAAGACAGAACCACTGTAGGTTTTATAGAGCTCCGTTGGGAGGGCATCGAGTGAGTACACATAAGGAACTCTATTATGAGTTTAGAGATAAGAGAAGTGTCATAGAAGGAGACCTTCACAGGGTTTTTGAACACCCTGCAGACCCAACAAGGAGTGCTTGAGCATAAGTTGCCAGAGGGAACTTATATCCTTTCAAGGAGAGAAAGGGGAAGAGACATTTAGAGGTTCAAGAAGGATAATCTCAGGATGTATAACACAGTTTTGTGCAGAGGCTCTGCAAGGTGTGCATCAAGAAAAAGACCGCCAGGAGGGTGTGAAACATTTCTTTGCAAGAAATAATTTGAATTCAGTTATCCGAAAAGCTCAGCAGCACAAGGAGTGTGCGAATAAGAACTTGTCTGAAGTTCTTAAGCTCAGAAGGAATAGCATAAGAAGTGTGCTCAGAGTGAACTTGTCTCAAGTTCAGAAGCTTAGGAGGAACAGTGCCTTTGTGCACAGAGCCATAGCTACAAGGAATCACAGAAGTCGAGACACCCTTTGATGAGTAAGAGTTTGAAAATCTTAGGAGGGACATCATCTTTAGAATGCAGGAGGGAGCCGAGGATACAAGCTTCATAGTAGAAGCAAAGGATGAGACCTTTGAAGAATTTGAAGTCTTCCAAGTTTAGGAAGAAACGTAAGTTCAGGAGGGAGCACAACTACCATTAGATCAGCTAGAGAGGATGAGAATCTAGACCGTTGAATCTACGTCTAGGCAAGCAGGAGGAGAGTGCATAGGAGAAAGAGATCTGGGCCATCAGATCTGGGCACATGGATCGATAGCCATCGGATCCAGGAGAAGTTGCACAAGGTTTAACCCTCGTATGTGAAGAAGGGAACGAAAGGCCTATTTTGGCATTTCGGCTACTGGGAGATACAAAGGGAAAGAGTCAGGACTCTTGACCCATGAAATCCTAAAAGGATCGTGACCATCCAATAGGAGGACATGTGGCGAGTGGTCAAAGGTTTCAGGGAAATTCCCGAAAGGAGGATTTTAGGATTTCGGTTACCGGGAATGAAAAGGGGTAAGAGTTTGGAACTCTTGACCCATGAAATCCCAAAAATACACAATCTGTCGGATCAGGAGAGGCTATGAGCCGTTGTTACCAGTTTGGAGTGGAAGACCGCCATTTTGGGGATCGATACTTCAGTATTTCAGATACCGGGAGCTCGAAGGAGCAGGGAGTTGTTGCAGTCGGGATCGCAAAGTCCCAAAACGTGAAAAAAAGAAAGAAGATGGAGGAGTAGCGTGGTCACAGAATAGGGTCATATATTTCGGTAGTTCAGGGTTTGGCTTTTCAGGAATCCCGAGGACAAGAGGTTAGGGGCACTTTGCGCTGGAAATCTTCGAAGTCGCAAAATGTGACATATCTTTGGAGTGAGGTTGTGGTCACATGTTTTGGAAGTTCAGGATTCGACATTTCAACAATCCCAGGGACAAGAAGTTAGGTACTTGACATTGAAAGTCCTGAAGTCACGAAACGTGACATACCTTCGGAGTTAGGTTGTGGTCACGGAGGAAACGATCACATGGACTGAGATGTGGGCCAGGGGGTGTTATAACCCTAAATTGCACCATTCATGCTCACCTGGCATCAGGCCAACTCATTGCCCTTCATTGCCAAAGCCATGCTGAACGAACTCTTTAAAAACCTCTCAAATCAAGTAACTCGCACCTTAACCCACTACTGGGCACGTTGGAATGCTAGCAGGCCTTCTGCTGCATGCGTTGGAACGCGGGCTGGCCCACTACAGCCAACGTTTACCTAACAAAGCAAAAAATCAGTAAAGTTTCCGCCGGGACGAAAAGATTTGGGTCAGTTAACTGGAACTCCCAGCCATGCATGGTCGAGAGTTCATCTAAAACCCTAGCTCCTTCTAGCCTATAAAAGAAGGGGTAGGGGTACTATTCGAAGGAGGAAAATCAT
>ML778940.1:948179-987087 GCA_009831015.1 Picea engelmannii
ATACATGAGTCTTATATGTTTTATGTGATTTGTGTTTAATCTCTAACCCTCTAGTAGAACAATAGCATGCATGCATAGTTTTGTCTTGATTGCAGGATCGCTTTTTGGAAGGAGCAGCAGAAGCAAGGAGATAAAGCTCAACGAAGGATCTACATCAACCGTCGATAAAAAGGTTAGTTGGTTCTTCCCTTGTTTGCTTGTGAAAAATGGTTTTAGGTTGGGGTAGAAGGTTAAAAGTAGTTTATGAAGGGTCATGATCTGCATGCAAGTTTAAGCCCTAGCTTGTTAGTCTGTAGGGTAGAATACCCCACAATAGGGGGTAATTTTCGATTGATTCCATTTCGACATTTCGAAATTTCGGAGTTCGGGGAATCGAAGGGTCAAGAAAATCGACATCAGAACTCCCAAAATCGTGAAACCCAAAATCCCTTTTCGGAAAGGGTCGCGGTCATGTTTGATGGCCGTGTGGAGGTGAAGACTCACGCCTGGTGCATTACTTGTGCCGATGGAGTTTTTGTGAAGGACATGTGGATCGGATTCGTGGGGTTCTAGTGAGGGCCGAAAGAACCATTTCGGTTCTGCGAATCTTGGCCAAGGGTCGGAGGTCTGGATCAGTCCTACGCTATTTCAACTTGTTGTACACTGTGGAGAACTCTCACCTTGTCACTTCTGTGTGGAAAATATCTATACATATGGTCTCCTTTAGAACTAGAACATTGAATAGGTGGTTGTATTGGCCTCTTCCCACCTGTCTCAATTACTCCGGGCTCTCTAGAAGTTGTCTTTCCTAGAGGATTTTTTCTAAATAATGTTGGCTTGTTCCCCTTCTTCCTCCATTCCATATTGAATTTCTTCTTGTCTTCCCAAGATTTTTGAAAAGTTGTCTTTCCTTTACGCTAATCATATAGGCATTTGGCTCTCCTTTTAGTCTCCTCCAAAGTTTTAGGATCATCATATTGAATCTTCTCACTGATCAAAGATGACAACTGTTACTAGACAAATCAGTAAGTGCAGACACTGATATATCTTCCTAGTTTCACCCTGAAACTAGGAAAAAACAAGACATAATATAAAACTTCCCCTAAGTTTTAATCATCAAGAATACCAACTAACAAGAGATAAATGACATACCTTTTAAATGTCATTTTTATTCGCTAGTGTCATCCTCTCTCTGTTTCAAGGTTTATGGGATGTTGAACCTGTAAAAAGGAAAAATCCAATGAAGTGAAAGAAACAACGTATACTCAACAAAACCTATGTATGTGATCAAGGAGTGATACAATAAAATAAGGAAAAAATTATGGGAAATAAATATATTTTTGTATTATAAATATGAAAAGGATAATACAACCGATGTCTTGATGTTGTAAGGTCCCTTCCAAGAGTTCCTTGATTCCCACACACTTCTTCTTCCCAAATTATGAGACTGTAGATTTTAAAGTCACTCACAATCTATCTTGACAAAGAAAATCTCAAAGCCAACATAGGCCCAAAAAATTCAAGCTACAAAAATTACTCAAACCCAATAAAGATAACTTTCCCAAAGAGAACTCCTCTCCTTTTATAAGTTGAAAAGGATAGGGTGAGGAGGTTAGGATGAAACCATGATATCAGGGATACGACTCATATCCAAACCAATCGGAGGCCAACTTACCCTCGAAGCATCTATTCTAGAAGGATCGAGAAGCTTCTATTTTTCCTTCGGATGGAAAATCGTTGCACCCTTAATACCGAGAAGAGTGCGATGACATCACAGGTCACTGTGGTGCAGCCTATGAAGATCCTATATTATCTCACCCTTAATACTAAGAAAGGTGCGATGATCCCTCTTCATAAGTTTTTTACAAGGGAAAAGATAATTTCCATCTTTATGGGAAAATTTATCTTCATTCTTCTTCGGGAATTAAGGAAATTGATCCTTCTAAAGACAAAGAATAGGTTTACATAATTAACGGTCATAGGGGTGATTAAAATAATGTGTAACAATGATTCCCCCAAATTATGAATTTAGAACAAAGTGATAGATGAAATACTTTGTCGATTGTGTGTTGGGAACAAGGAACACATCGGTCGGAAACCTGCCAACAAACAAGGAAATACAATACAATAATATATCATCACTGAGGTAGAAATTCCCATACTCAGAATACAAATGACTCAAATAATAAATTCTGACATGCAAATATTGTTAGGGTCCTAACTCGCACATAGGTAGAACAATATATTCAGATGTAATAAAGGTCAACATTAATAAGGCCTTGCAATAAAATAGAATAATTCAAATGTAAGAAGACCTAATAGAAGCTTCCACTTCTAGAAGGATATTCCTCTAGATGCTTCTTTTGATAGACATATTTAGTATAAATAGGAGTCGAGGGTATGAGAACCCTATCTTCGATATTATTGTAATAGAGCTCTTCTTGAATGGAGGTTTCCCCCTCAAGGAGGCCCGTGAACATTGCTCTCAAAATCAAAGTGCTATTTCTGTTGTTATTCTTATATCATTTCAGTGTTATTGTGGTGATTGTTCTAGTTATATTGTTGTTATTCTTCCATTTCTAGCATTTTATTTCTATTCTGCATACTTTTTATATCTGGTATATTACAAGTGGTATCATAGCACTTTCCTCGACATAAATTGTGGGTTAATTTTTTTTCTAGGGTAGAGACGTATTTCGACGTCTTTAAGCCACATAGATATGTCGTTATGCGCATAAACCCATGGTTGAGGGATTCATACATGAAGGAAATACAAGTGGTACTTAAGCACACATATGTTGGCCACCCTTGTAACCCCTGTTGGTACCCCTTCGAGTGGTAGCGCATCAGACAACACCTATGTATAGATTGGACTGAATTACCTGAAGCCCTCTTTAGATAAACCGATCAGCCGCTTGACTGCTATAGTGCCACCGAGAACAACACTCGGGAAGATACTCTCTAGAACCTAGGTAGTTGGGTAGTACGGCTAAGGGCACGGTCTAGTCTCCTTAGTTATTTCCCTGAGATATTGGGTCAAGTACTACTATTGGATCCCGCACATATATCAAAGAGCTATAGCACAGGGAAAACTCTTATCTGTAGAACCCTTGAATACCTAACCCTTGGGGGCAGAAACATAAAAAAATTAAAACATACAAGATCTATTACCATGCTACTGTGTTCAGGTTGCCAAATCACTACACATTTCTTCCTGGTTAATCATTTGGGCATTTCATCACTGCAGTATTCTTCAGATTGGAGTATAACGCCGCAGGCGTAAAAAAATGAGTCTGGAAATTTTTGCACCATTATTTGAGACCTATTCCATTGGATTCATCTCTTCGCCCTTATCACATTCATACATATCATTTTTCAACAAAAAATTTGACCCCACCTGCCCCATTTCAGTTCCTTTGTCATCATGTCCCATACCCATAGACAATACCTAGAAGCTCGCTTCAATACCTTGCAATCTAATTTCACCGAGACCCAACAAGAAGTGAAACAACTCAGTGCCAATGTTGCCTCCATCAATACAACCATGTAGTCCTTAACGGAGGAAATAAAACAAGACTTGACTATCCAAATTCAATTTGTCATTTCGATGCTTTGCACCAAGCTGCATATCCCTACAAATAACCCTTTATCTGACCCACCTCCACATACTAAAGCTAAAAATTCCTCTCATTCCCATAACTTTCAGCACCATCAGTTTCAACGTGACCTACGCCTTCCGTGGGTGGATGTGACCAAATTTGATGGCTCGGATCCCACTGGTTGGGTAACCCAAATGGAACATTATTTCTCTTTATACAAAATTACAGATGACTTGGCCAAACTCCGATATGGTGTTATCCATCTAGATCAAGAACACTGGCAATGGTGGCAATGGAGAAAAACTTCTTGTCAAGGGTATATTACTTTGACACACTTTGTGGCAAATATTTATGAATGTTTTGACACTGACAACAACCATTTGGACCGTTTGACAACGTTGAAACAATCGGGCACAATAGAAGACTTTATAGTTTCTTTTGAGCACCTGGCTTTTCGGACAGAGGGCATGTCTGATGCCTTTTTCTGAGAGTTTTTTATCAGTGGCCTCAAGGATGAGATTCGGGCCCATGTCCTCATGGCCCAGCCTTAGAGTTGGGTGGAGCCTACTAAAAGACCTAAAGAAGAACAACAGTTTGTATCTTCTCAAAACTGAAAACCCTCCTTTATCCGTCACACTAAACTAGTAAAACCCACTACTCCCTCTGCTCCACTAAAGATCTAAAAATTGACCAGGGATGAAATGGTTGAACGCCAACTCAAAGGCATTTGTTATAATTGTGATGACAAATATTTCTCGGGCCACAAGTGTAAGGAACAAAATATTTTTATGGACATCTCGGAGGATATTTCGGAAGAGGATGTTGAAAGTCCCCTTGTGTCTGAGTCACTTGAAACCACTGACATAGCCTCTCCCTCAGACCCTCCCAAAGTAGAACCGGTCATTTCCCTAAATTATCTCACTAGCTTCTCTGCTCCCCAAACCCTCAAGCTAATTGGTTACATCAAGGATAGGAAAGTCATCATTATGGTTGATAGTGGAAGCACACATAATTTTATTCATCACCGCATTGCCTAAGAAACTCATTGCTACATCCATGCAGTCAATAATTTCCAAATCATGATTTCCAATGGTGGCTCCATGAAATGTGGAGGGCGTTGTGAAAATGTATGTCTCCAAATTGGTGACTACCACCTGAAATAGCATATGTTTTCTATCGACATGGGCGGTTGTGACATTGTGTTGGGTGCAGACTGGCTAAGGACTTTGGGTCACATTCTCATGGATTTTAACAAATTAACCATGCAATTTGACCAGGAGGGCCAACAATATAAGTTCCAAGGCATCACCATCGGTTCACCTGAGATCATTAGTTCCCATCACATGGAAAAGCTTCTCAAGAAAGGTCATTCTGGTGTTATTACCCAAATCCATGCCATACAAGCAACAAAGACACCCTCAGTGCTGCAAGATATCCAATCCATCCTTTCTAAACATCAAGTGGTATTTTCCACTCCCTAGGGACTCCCTCCTTCCCATGGTGCTCATGATCATTCCATTCCCCTTGTACCAGGAAACCTTCCTCCCAATATATGTCTGTATCGTCACCCCTTTTCCCAAAAAAATGAAATTGTGAAAATGGTCCAGGAACTCCTTAATGAAAGCGTTATCCGCCCTAGTACGATCCCCTACTCTTCTCCTATGGTCATGGTCCTGAAGAAAGAAGGTTCTTGGAAAATGTGTCCTGACTTCCTTGTTTCAACAAAATTACCATTAAAGACAAATTTCCCATTCCTATTATTGATGACCTCTTGGATGAATTGAGTGGTGCCCAGTTCTTTTCTAAACTTGATCTTCGTTTTGGTTACCACCAGATATGTATGAAAGAGGAAGACATTCCCAAGACTACCTTTAGAACTCATGAGGGCCACTATCAGTTTTTGGTCATGCCCTTTGTCTTATGTAATGCCCCCTCCACCTTCCAAAGCTTCATGAATCATGTCTTCCATCCTTTTCTCCATCATTTTGTCTTAGTTTTCTTTGATGATATCCTCGTCTATAGAAAACCTTGACAAACCATCTTGCTCATGTGGACTGAGTTCTCCATCTACTCTCTCAGCACCAACTTTTCCTGAAACAATCTAAATGTGATTTTGGCACCTCAAAAGTCGAGTACTTGGGTCATCTGGTTGGAAAGGATGGCATCAGGGTGGATCCTAAAAATATTGAAGCTATGAAAGATTGGCCTCACCCAAAGAATCTCAAAATGTTGCGCAGATTTCGGGGCTTAACAGGTTATTATTGCAAGTTTGTTAAGAATTATGGAAAAATTGCAACAACTCTCACTGCACTCCTAAAAAAGAACTCTTTCACTTGGACTCCAACAGTTTCTCAAGATTTTCAAACCTTGAAGATGGCCATGTGCACCACTCCAGTCCTAGCCCTTCTTGATTTCACAAAGACCTTTGTCTTGGAATGTGATGCTTCATGGAAAGGAATTGGTGTTGTCCTTATGCAAGAGGGTCGGCCTTTACCAGCAAGCAACTGTCTGAAATAAATCTGGGCAAATCAATCTATGAAAATTAAATTTTGGTTATTCTGCATGCTGTTGATCTGTGGTGCCCTTATCTATTGGGGAAACACTTCCAAATTAAGACAGACCATCAAAGCCTCAAGTATTTTCTGGAACAACGCATTTCCTCCACGGAGCAAAAAAATGGGTGACTAAGGTCTTTGGATATGATTATGAGATCATTTACAAGAAAGGAAAAGTCAATGTGGTTGCAAATGCACTTTCTCGAAAATATGAAGATGGATCCCTTTTTTCTCTTTCCTTCATTGTACCAGATTGGCTCCAAGCCGTTTGCCAAGAATGGCTACACGATTCCAAAATTTCACATCTGATCCAACAATTGCAGTCCAATGCTCTAGCTTCCCTAGGGTACTCTTGGCTCCATGATGAGCTTCAATACAAAGGCCCTTTGTATTTAAGTAAACAATCAAAACTTAAATCCATGGTACTTTCTGAGCTTCATGCTACACCCATAGCTGGGCACTTCGGGTTTACCAAAACCTATGACAGGGTCAAACGTTCCTTTTTCTAGGATGGTGTGAAACAAGAAATTCATAATTTTGTCGTTGAATGTGATGTGTGTCAACGCAACAAGGGAGAAATAGTCAAATCTCTGGGCACACTACAACCGCTTCCGATTCCACCTACTATTTGGAGGGATATCTCTATGGATTTTACTATAGGCTTACCCAAATCAATAAATAAATCAGTCATCATGGTGGTTTTTGATCGCCTTTCCAAGTATGCTCATTTATGTGCTCTTCAACACCCATTTACAACATCCACGATGGATCAACTTTTCATGGATCAGGTCTTCAAGCTTCATGGCATGCCGCATTCTATTGTTTCTGATCGCGACCCAACTTTCAACAACAATTTTTGGCAATAACTGTTCAAGCTACAAGGCACCCAATTGCATCTCAACACAACTTATCATCCCCAGACTGATGGTCAAACATAAGTTGTCAACAAGTTTTTGGAAACATATTTGAGGTGTTTTGCCTTGGAAAATCAAAATCAGTGGGCTCAATGGTTACCCCTAGTTGAATGGTGGTACAACAATTCATACCATACAGCTACATGCATGAATCCTTTTGAAATGGTATATGGACAAAATCCACCTTTAGTTCTCTCATACTTACCTGGTTTCTCGAAGGTCTAGGCGGTTGACCAAATGCTCACAGTTCGAGAGGCTATTCTCTGCACCCTCAAAGAGAATTTGGTCATGGCACAAAATTGCATGAAGTAACAAGAAGATCAAGGTTGCTCTGAACGTCAATTTGCAGAAGGGGATCAGGTGTTTCTTCAACTGCAACCTTACAAGTAAGGTTCCCTCGAGGGCGAACAATGTCAGAAGCTAGTGCCCCAATTTTATGGTCCTTATATTGTTCTCAAGCATGTGGGATAGGTGGCCTATCAATTATCGTTTCCCAATCATTCTAAGATACATCCTATTTTTCATGTTTCATGCTTAAAGAAAGTGATTGTAACTAAGTGCCAAATTCAAACCAACCTTCTCAAGTTAGGCGAAGAAGGATCCATTTGGCTACATCCACAAGTAGTTTTGAACCAGCGTGAGCATCTCTTGTGTCAGAGAACCATCAAGGAAGTGTTATTCCAGTGGAAAGATACAAATCCAGCAGATGCCACTTGGGAACCAACTACAATTCTGTAGCAATTTCCACATCTCAAGCCTTGAGGACATGGTTGTTTTTAAGGGGGAGGACATGTTAGGGTCCTAACCCACACATAGGTAGAAAAATATATTCAAATGTAATAAAGGTCAACATTAATAAGGCCTTGCAACAAAATAGAATAAGTCGAATGTAAGAAGACCTAATAGAAGCTTCCTCTTCTAGAAGGATTTTCCTCTAGATTCTTCTTTTGATAAACATATTTAGTATAAATAGAATTCAAGGGTATGATAACCCTAGCTTGGATATTATTGTAATAGAGCTCTTCTCGACTGGAGTTTTCCCCGTCGAAGAGGCCCGTGAAATTTTCTCTAAGAATCAAAGTGCTATTTCCATTGTTATTCTTATATCATTTCAGTGTTATTGTGGTGATTGTTCTGGTTATATTGTTGTTATTCTGGCATTTCTAGCATTTATTTATGTTCTGTATACTTTTTATATCTGGTATATTGAAAAGATCCATGTCAAGTAAGATAGGTCATGGCCACCAAACATAAATTGTGGATCCATGCCAATATGACTCAAATATGAACATAGCCACCAAAAATACATTATGGATCTATGTGTTAAAGACTCAAATTTGAATATAGCCACGAGACATACACTGTGGATCTATGGAATAGTACAATCTGAATATACTCCAACACAACCTGAATCTATCAGAAATGATCCAGGGTCTTCATCTCCACCACTCTATAGTATGAATCTAACCATGTGAATACATGTGTTGAAGTCGAACATGGTAGAAACCACTTGATTACCAATCATTAGTGAATATCATTAACAAGTGAGAGGGAAATCACCATTAATGTCAATGAATCCCAAGGTACACTAGTAAAATCCAATGGGTGTGAATTTATGAAATGAAGTCAAACACTTGATAGAATTTCCCGATCAGAGGTCAATAATGAAAATCCACTGTCGAAAGTGAGGAAACCTGCCATTGAGGCATGCAAGTTCCAAGGTACAGATTAGTTTATAAGTCTAATTCTCAGATAATGAGTTGGAGTTGATAGGAAAAGACTCGTCACATGAGGGCTTTAATGTATCCCCCATCAATGACACAAAATGGGTAAAAATATTTGAAGTAGAACATAGTAACAAGTGATTCAGGACTTACTCATGGATGGACGATGCAATAGAATGCTTAAGGACTACAGAAATGGCTGACGCAAAAGAAGGCTTTATAGTTTGAACTTCTTTTTGAACATATTGACGACATGACAAATGTCATGGAAAAATTGACTCAACAATAGGGATCACAGACCAATTTGTAATCTTAGAAAATAGTATGATCAAGAGAAAAGAAAATTTTCCAACCTAGACACAAAGAAAGTGAAAGGGTGTCATGTTCAAAAGTGCCTCTTCCATAGAATACAACCTCAGATACATTTATTTCCCAATGTTTCCCCTGCCATTTCTGGAAAACACCTCTTTATTTTTACACAAGCTTGAGGAGGAAAACATATGCTTGAACTATAAGCTCGTATTTCAGATGAGTCCCTCAGAGTATGTTTAACGAACCCTAGGAAGGAGTGGTTTGGTCCCATATGGGCCTTTCAATGTTTGTTTTACGAGTCCAAAGAAAGTAAACTCAATCGTCTTTTCATATTTAGAGAGTCTGAAAAACACTTAAAGGAAACTCCAAAATGTCATTTTTTTTAAAGTAATCTGATGAGACTGAAAAAGAGATAAACTACCGCTCAACAAAAGTTTTCTTCAAATAATTTAACGAGCATGAAAATAACAAGATCACTTGACAATATTTTTCATGTTTAGAGAGTCTAAAAAGAGCTTAAAGGGAACTCCAAGGGGTTTGTTTTTCGTATAACCTTTATGAGTCTGAAAAAGTGATACAATTTTACTCGGTTACATTATCAGGTACTCATGTGCATGAGAAATAAAAAAGACTAGCTCGGGATTGTTTTCATTTTTATGCAAGCTTAAAACAAAACAAAAATGTGCTTGGGATAGATTTTATTTTTACACAAGCTTAAAACTAGCCAAAACTATACTTGGATCTGGTTTCATTTTTACACGAGATTGAAACAAAACAAAAAAATGCTTGCGACTTCCCAATGCATAATCCAAGGATGGTTGGTACTTATCCCCAAGATTAATAAGCGAGCGGCTTAACTTTATCATGAACATGAACTAGGCTTACCAGAGGTTGTAATCATTTTTCCCAAAGATTCATTGTGTCCGACAGAATAGGCGGATGAAATGAAGCTTCAAATACTATACGTAATGAAGTACTTGACTCAACCTAAGAGGGGAAAAACTATTTCATTTTTTAACGAGATTGGCATAGGAACATGAACTATGCTCGAGAATCCCCATACCTTTGTTTTATTTTTTAATGATATTGACACATAAACATGAACTATGCTCGTAGGCTCTATTTCATTTTTTAATGAGGTTGACCCAGATATGCAAAAAACTATCCTCGTTGCTGGTTTCATTTTTTAACGAGCTTGAAATCAGAAAACCATGCCCAAAACTCTCTTTTTGATCATGACTTCCAAGAGGACGATGATCCAAAAGGAAACCATGTCAAGGGACAAAACTCAATCATGGATTCTAAGAGATATTCACTCAATGGAAGAAACACACTCTGGAAGGAACACATGTCAATGGCCGCGACAAGGGTAAGGAGACTAGGCTCTAAAATCCCTATCGAAGAGTTCACCATGTCAAATACCGGATCTAATTCATAATAGGATGATTTTACAGTAAGAGGCTCATCTTCATCAGCAACTGAAGACATGGGAGACAATGCCACATAATTGACCTATGGCGGGGGCGATACTGTCTTCATATAAGAACCATTTAGGGAGGTCATTGGGTTGGTAATCAAGTCAGGAACAATGAACAAAATTTCATCAATAGCCATAATTATTCCATCATGAGGGAAATATATCACACAAAAAAGAGTGGACACAATATCTTTCATGGAATAGACATAATGTCTCCCAAGGAGTAAATCTAAATACAATGGGTCCTAGACTACCATAACATCAGTAAAGACATTTTTCCCTCCCAAAGTTACGGGAAACCGAGGAAGGACTCTTAAAAGGTGATTGGTTCTTCTGTTAAAAGCTAACATATTCTGGGTAACTGATGCAAGATAAGGACAAGCCAAAGCTTTCCAAGCAATAAGCAACAAAATACTAATGGATGCACCTTCATCTATCAGCATCTAAGGAACGTCCCAACCACAAACCTATACTATAATCTTGAAAGGAATATTATAGGGAAGATGAGGGCCAGTTAGCGCACCTCAATAAAAAAGGATGGCCTCATTACTTTGAGAGGGTTCCGCAAGAGAAGGAGGAATGCCCCCCAACATGGTAGATTTTGTATCAATGAGAAAAATGTTGGAAATATTGAGTTTACTCTCTAGTGGGAGAGTAGGATCGACTGATGATGGGATCATATTGACCACTTGGGTTTCATTCTCCAAGGGGAGAATGGGGTCGACGGATGGAAATATATCGACCACTTGGATTTCACTTTCTAACGAGAGAGTGGGATTGAATGAGGATGGGATGGGATCGACCACTTTGCCAACTGGTTCAACTAAGGACGTGACTAAATTGACTACCTGATCAAATAGACTAACCGACGAAGGGACCAGATTGATCATTCCATCAACTACAGGTGGGTTAAGAGAAGGCCTGCGGTAATAAGTTGGAAGTTGAGGCTAGGAAACAGTCATGTATTCCAGTAATTTTGAGGCTTCATCCATACGAGGACAAAGGTGAGTTTGATGAATCCCTCTGCATAATCTACACGAAAACTTGATTCTACTTTTCTTCTTCCCAATGGTATCCTGACTAGTTGACGAGTGGTCAATAGCATGTTGTTTAGAGTCTAACGATATGGGCTGATGAGGGCATGTAGCCCATGCTTCTATAACCTTGGATAGACTAGATAAATCCTTAAGAATATGGATACCCTTACAAAGCCTACAAGAGTACTTGGGAGTACGAGTTGTTTAGGTGATCTTGGCATCATCAACACTCCCAACACGATTATCAGTAACTGGTTGTTTTCCAACATGTCTGGCAGTGGTTGGAAGTTTGAACCCTTTCTTATTTTTCTTCTTCTTAATCTTCCTTTTCTTGTTCTTCTTATCCACTGGGTTACTAGTTGCAGATCTTTCACTCAACAAAGAAGATGAAACGAAAGAAGATGTTGCAAGTGAAGAAGTCAAAGAAGATCTTACTGGTGAAGAAGGTGAAGGATCAACATGAGGTTGATGTTCTTGGGAGGAAGTTCTTACAACCGAAGAACTTGCTGCATTCAGGATTACCAGAGTGGAAAACAACCATAACGAGAACCCAATTCTAAGACCTGGAAGGCTCAAAGTAGCGATGTAAAGAGGACCAACGTTTTCATAATAAGGAAAAACAAAAGGTTTCCCTAGACCAAGGGTTGCTTCATTGGTCATTCCAGGAACTGACGCCATTAAAAAATATATCCAACTTAAGGCTTGTAAGGGAAAACAAACAACACATGCTAAAAATCTAGTAAGCAAGCAATCAAACAAAACCATCTCACAATGAATGCATTAGTTGGTGATGAAATCCAACTTTGCGGTAACAATGTAAGAAGGGGTTGAGATAGAGAAGGTGGAAAAGTTACATTGATGACTTGCTTAACGGACTTACACCTTGGTGCAAGCTTCCACACAATAAACGTGGATTTACCCTCCAAGGAGCCTGAGTGAGTTTGGCCAATGTCGATTCCAGGTACAACAAAGATGTCCCCTTCACCGTCACCTCGTGTATTACCCTAAAGAGAAAGGCCACTAAGGTTACCTAAACCATAATGATTCTTGGGGAAATAATCGACAGATCGATACATGCGAAAGGGCAGGGTAATTAACCCCGAAATCGACTTGAGAAGACCCGCACATAGTTGTTTTCTCAAGTGACCCCCAATAATACGTGTAACCACTACATCGAGACCAACAAAGTAGGGTTAGTCACTCTGCTAGTCTCAATGCGACCTCATGATTGACCCTTGTCTGAGAAGGGCTTCCCCGAAAAAAATGTAGTAAATGGATTTCACCTCTCCCTAACTCAATATTCTATGTTTGTTTACAGCTTTGGAAAGTTATCTTTCACACCTATTCCAAATCCTTACAACTAATCTAATGTAGGTTTGCTACCAGAAAATATAAAAAGTTCTAATCAATTTTTATAAGCTCTTTATTTTAAGGTTGTTGTTTACTCAAGAGGAAAATGGTGTGGACTAAATGATGTTTTGAAAGACTCTAAAGAATTGAAAGAAATGAGAATCCAAATATTTCACTTCGATGAAAGATATATTATGAGAATGAGAAAACGTTTATCATTCCCAGATGCACAATGTCCCAAAATTTTATTAAACTCATCAATATTAATATCTTCAAGAAATGAGCCAAAGAGACTATACACCAATACATGATTCTTGGCCAAAAACCATGCAATTTTTCTACTTCAAATGAAAATATTCCCCCGATCTAAAAATTTTCTTTTTAAAACGAACTATACAGAAAAATAAATGTTTTTTCACTAAACAATTCTAAATAAAAACAATGCTTTGTAACTGAAAGACATTCAAAGCAAGAGATCAAACATTTCAAAATAAAAAAAGCTAAAACAAAGAAAATATAGCTAAAATAAGATTCAAAGCTATCAAGAAGACTGTAATTAGACCCAACAAATCACCCCAAATACTTATCACAGATCTGGGCAAGGGAAACCACCAAAAATTATTTTTTCACACAATCGTCGTAGGCTATCAAACTAACACAGTGCGACGATCCCTGATCATCACAGGAAACTTAAGACCACAGTGCGATGATGTTGCATTGTCTCGAAAAAAAGGAGTGCTTCGATCCTAAATAGTCACACTGTCCATCAAAGCAGAGTGCGAAGATCAAAGGAAAAATGGAAAATATAACAAGTAAGAAGGTTTTTTCCAGTGAAGTTTAATAGTCAGAGAGTCAATCTCAATCTTTCAGTGACTCGGGAAAAAGAACCTAGAAAATCAAATAAAGAAAGAAAGACAAACTAGGAAAACAATTTGTTCCCCAATATAGTCTCCAATATTTTTATCGGACAAATCGGTAAGTGCAGACACTAACATATTCCCCTAGTTTCACCTCGAAACTAGAACAAAACAAGAAAAAATATAAAACTTCCCCCAAGTTTTAATCATCAAGCATACTAACTAACAAGAGATAAATGACATTCATTTTAAATGTTGTTTGTCCTCACTAGTGTCATCCTCTCTCCATTTCAAGTCTTATGGGGTGTTGAACCTATAAAAAGACACAAGCCAAAACCTATGTATGTGATCAAGGAGTCATACAATAAAATAAGGACAATTTTATGGGAAATAAATATATTGTTGTATTATAAATATGAAAATGAGAATAAAATCGACGCCTTGATGTTGTAATGTCACTCCCAATAGTTCCTTGCTTCCCACATACTTCTTCTTCCTAGATTCTCAGACTGTAGATTTGAAATTCACTCACAATCTATTATGACAAAGCAAAGCTCAAAGCCAGCATAGGCCCAAAAAATTCAATCTAGAAAAATTACTCAAACCCAATCAAGCTAACTTTCCCAATGAGAACTACTCTCCTTTTATAAGATAAAAAGGAGAGGGTGAGGAGGTTAGGATGATCCCATGAGACCAGGGATGCGACTCAGATCCAAACCGATCGGAGGCCAACTCACCCTCAAATCTTATATTCTAGAAGGATCGAGAAGCTTCTCTTTTTCCTTCGTACGAAAAATCGTCGCACCCTTAATACTGAGCAGAGTGCGATGATGTCGTAGGCCACTATGGTGCAGCCTATGACGATCCTAGATCATCACACCCTTAAGACTAATAAAGGTGCGATGATCCCTCTTCATAAGTTTTTTACAAGGAAAAAGATAATTTCCATCTTTCTGGGAAAAATTATCTTCATTCTTCTTCAGGGATTAAGGAAATTGATACTTCTAAATACAAAGGATAGGTTTACATCATTAATGGTCATAGTTGTGATGAAAATACTTTGTAAGAGAAACCCAATCAAATATCTTTGAATATTTACTATCTTATCCTTGATGATGGATACATACTTCAATAGTTCTAAAACTCACCTTGCATAGTCATCAATGGTCATGTTGCTCAGTTTGAGTTCAAAGAAATCTTTCATATTTTTGTCATAATACCTCATGGTTAAGTATTTCTTCTCAAAATGCTTCTTGAATTCCTTCTAAGTCACATTTCTCTCTTTAATGTGTTGCACCTACAAAAGCTGGTCCCAACACATGGATTCCTTTCCTTTAAGATGTTAGATATAAATTCTTGCTCCTACATGAGAAGAATAATTATGCAATTGGAAGTCTTTCCTCATTCCTAGAAGCCATGTATCTATATCTTCATCCTTCTTATGTTCACCATCAAAAGTAGGGGGTTTGATCTTATTCATTTCTCCTTGTAGTTCAACCACCCCAGATCTCTTATGATGATTCCTGATAGGAGATGGACTTGAGATGTTGTGTTCTCTTCTATTGGAATTTCTTTGGGAGTGATGGTGATGTCTGCTACCACTCCCTATTTTTATTTTCTCATCAGGGGACCTATGGCTTCCTGATTTGCTGGATCCACTGTCCATATCCAATTTCTTTTCAATTATGTCCAAGCTATGCATTAAATTAATATTTAAGTCTTCTTGTTTCTCATTGTCTTTCATAAGCCTCTCATTATCATCCTTGTGACTCTAGATATCTTTCTGCAAATTTCTAATGATTTCCACCATATTCATGTTTTCATCTTTTCCTTCTCCATGTCCATTAGAGTTTGTTCCTTCAATACCCAAATGGAAATCCATTCCTCTTATTTCATCTTCCTGACTATAATCCCCTATGAATGCTCCATATATTTTCACTCTGTGATGATTCTGATCTGATGAAGCTGTTGTTAATTCTGCAAAATGTGTAGCCAACAGAACCTTGTCAGGCTAACTGATTCAACAATTTTATAAAAACATGAACCATTATGGTTCAATAACCTATCAAACTTATTTCCACTGATTTCTAAATAATTGTCTGATCAGTCCCCTTTTCTAGGTGAACAAGTATGTTCTGTTGTCCCATACCTTTCCAATGACTGCTTCCTTGCTCGATTATAAGCTTTGAGCATAAATCTATGGTCCTTTAAAAATTGTGCTTTTTCTATGATGAACTCCTTATGCTACTCATCTCTTTCTTCTAAGATAAAAGGCTCTTAGTTCTTTGTTGGATCCCATCATAAATTTCCTAGGTATTCAATACCTCTTCTGATGCAGGTCTAAACTAGAAGAAACCCATGAGCTTC
Source organism: Picea engelmannii (assembly GCA_009831015.1). Classification (NCBI taxonomy): domain Eukaryota; kingdom Viridiplantae; phylum Streptophyta; class Pinopsida; order Pinales; family Pinaceae; genus Picea; species Picea engelmannii. The sequence goes on from ML778940.1 coordinate 964,351, forward strand.
CTTCCTAACCCCTTTTTCCTTCTTTAACATAGTTTTCAGGCACTAACCCCTTTTTCTTCAGCCCCCAACGACATTTCACCACAGGATGTATCTAAGCATGAGCAGACAGGTGCTTATCCAGAGCCCAGGGAAATTCGGGGCTCCAGAAATTTGGGCTTCAGAGGTTCTCCTTCCTTCTTCACTCATTTTCCCCGAATGCCGAAGTGGTCGAATTTCAGAGGGTACCTCTTCATAGATTCGGGGCTTCAGGCTTTGAGGTTCATGACTACAGTACTATATAATTCCTCAAAAGGTTGAACTAGCGAAGCTCTCTAGAACTTTGCACTTAAGAGGTTTCAATTCCTTATTTCTTTGTTTTACATGATCACCGTACTGAGGAACCATCAAGGTCTAGTCAACATCCACGTATCAACGTGCCACATGGTAGAGTTACAGAGTGGACCCATGGCTCCATCCAATGGATGACATGTGTCACATCTTAATTGGGTATGAAGGGCCCTTTAAAAACGTAAAACATGATGATGCGTGGAACGTATCCAATGTGTCCATGTCACCCCAGGTGACGACATAATATTGCATAACATTCGTGACTTCAGAAGTTCAGACTTTAGAGGTTTATACTTCATTATTCGGTGATTCTGTCGAACTCTGAATCGACAAAGTACTGGGTTGGTGGTCCTTCATGGATTTGGAGCTTCGACACTCTAGAGCTTTGGGCTTCAAATAAATTCACACCTTCTTCTCCTATTTATTTTGAACGTCGAATTCCTGAACTCTCTGGTGCTTTATCACTTCAGCACTTCGAAGCTTCGGGCTTCGAAATATTTAACAATTTCTTGACTCAATTCCTCTGAACGTCGAATTCCTGAACCTATTAAGTTTCTCGGGTCCACGTAGTACAAATGTCATCATATAAGATGGTGACACATGGTCCCCAAAAGGGAGACTGTTATTGGTCCAACAAGGTTGTCAAAAGTACATCTCTGAATGACACGTGGCATGACTAGAGGAGTTCCACGTCACCCCTTGTGACACCTTCATGCCACGTCATACCCCGTGCTTCAAAAAATTTGTAGCTCCAGGATTCAACAGATTTCTTGAATCATGACCATCTTTCTCCCGAACTCTGAACCGTCGAATGACTACTTCCCGAAACTTCAGGACTCTGGGGATACAAGACTTCAAATATTTTCTTAACATTACCTCTCAGTTCTCCCAAACTCAGAATGTATGAACTACCAAAATTATGCATGATTGATCTGCGGACACATGTCCCTATTAATCGAACGATCTGGATGAGTTCCAGACTTTGGGAGGAAGTCCATTCTATGTGAACTTCAACCAATTTCACTGAACTCCAAACCACCGAACTACTCGAGTAAAATCCACAACTCTCCTCATCCTCGATGATCTATGGCTGAAAATCACTCCTAGAATTTGGAACTTCGGGCTTCAACCCCTTTTTCTCAACAAAAAAAAAAAAATTCTGAAGTCACGAAGTCCAAAGGACTTGGAGGTTAAATTTCGTGCACCTTTTCCAGATATGACAACTGGGAAGGGTCTGTCTCCCCCCACGCAGATCCTATGACTCAAATTAAATCTTGTGGTTATCAAGTACGATCGATATGATAACTTCTTTGCCACTCCTCTTTGAGCTTTCCATTACCACCCGGGAGCTCTCTCAGTGCCCCTATGGTACTCTGTACATCAAATGCTTATGGAGTTTGTTTTTTACTCCAAATTCCACATTTGTGGCCCATCCAGGTTTAGTGTTTAAAGCATGGGCTCTGATACCAATTTGTAGCATCCACAACCACCCAAGCCGGGGAATGCTACTACAATTCTATTGTGTTCAAGCTCCGATACCAATTTGTAGCATCCCCATCCTTCCTAGGGCTGAGCCATGCCACCTTACATAAATACTCACTTACATTTGTGGAAAATATCATACTTAATAAATTAAAAACAAACATCTACCTTTTGTTAACATACACAGAATTATGTAGAAACGCACAGTAAATAAACACATGTGTAACATACAACATGTAATTAAGAATATATAAAGAGTACTTATATTTTTAAGAAGGCCATCAACTACGTGCAGAATTTCCGCAAACCACCCAGCCTTAAACCACGCTACTCTAGGCTATCAACAATGGGTCACCCCTAAGCTAGGAATAAACTCCACCCATGGTAAAGGGAATCATAGGCTAGGTTGAGGTTACAATTTCTCCAGGAAGAATTATGTACCCAATATTCCACTCACATCCACAGCTTAAAGTCCCTCATTCCCCACATTCCTTCCCCACCCCAGGGAGTGCGCCCCTTCTCTGCTTGAAAGTCCTTCAACTACCCCACTCCCCTTCGAGGGCTTTAGAAATAGGTCAGACAGGAAGTCTCATAGAACTACAACTTCAGTGAGGCTCCCTCTGGGAAAATCACTTCCCCAAAAACCTCTCTTACCTGGAGAGAGTTGCTCACATGCCTAAAAACCTGCTTCTTTAGTCGAACTCCCAGACCAACCCAGTTAGGGTAATAACAATAGAAAAATCGGGTATGGGCTCTAGTAATTACATCAATCCACACCAGTCTAGAGAAAATCATGGGAAACAACATCAAAATGGATAGGGTACAATATGGCTCAGGGAATTTTCATTCGTGCTATGCTTCAAAGGATAAAAATGGGTTAGCTTCACAGGGTTTGCAGGTTTTAGAGCTTGCAAGATTCCATGGTGCATGCCTCCCAGCTTCAAAGGAAAGAAAGCCTTTGTCAATGTGTGAGCCCCCATGCATGGGAAGAATGCTCTCTTAAATTTTCATGTGTCCTGGTTGGCACTTTTCTCTCCAAGAGTGGTTCCCTCTCCACTTGGAAATTTTTTTTTTCCCTTTCACAAAGGAACTTAGGATTAAAATCATTATCCTCCAAGATGCCTTTTAGAATAATATTAAATTATTCCCTCTTTAGATAATCCTTCTGGCTTACCCTTTTACCCTAGCTTCTTATCCCCTTCCCTTCCCCTACCTAGTGGAGCTTAGTCCCCCATAAATATTTCTTTGTGGTCAGTCTGTATGCAATGATGTGCTTTTTATTTTAATGATATGCACAATTACATATACAAAATAGGCTTATTGGCCTTAAGCGATCCAGGTTCTCTATCCTAATATTTACTTAAGCCTCCCATCTTATAAACACTTGGCTCACCAGCCTATAAACATAATTATAATTCATCACGGGCTCGGCCTTGGGCTATTACATCTGTAGTTTATCAAGAATTTTTTAAGGAGGTAAGGTGCCCAACTAAACATTACCCCTTTCACACACTGCGTGATGAATGTGATGACTCCTGTTCAACCCTCCTCTTTTTTGCACTTCCTCAACAACTTGCAAGCCATGATCTTGCTGGCAAACCTTGTCGCGTCATCGTTCATGTCTCTAAGAAAAATTCCCTTGTTCCCTCTATTGGTACCAAAATTTTCCTTGACTATCTCAACGATCTCCTTCTCGGGCACTTTGTTGTCCAAGTATTCTTCTGGTTGTGCATCCATTATGGGTAACCTTGTAATTTTGGAAATCAACACCACATCAAGTTGTACTGGCCTATTGATCCAGATAATTCCTCCATGTAGCCAATATAACAATTGTTTGACACACAACCCAACATTTTTACCATGCTCGAAGTGTGATATGTCTAGGAGGTTCATGATCCCAAAGTTTTAGAGCCTTGTTATCCAATGTGTATTCTCCATGATAGGATTTCCTAAGGGTCCAATTTCCCCTATGTTCGCCAAGTAAGCTCCCTCTATCAAGTATGGGAAACTTGTTGCATCACGCACATAATGGTACGAGTACCTTAATTTTGGAGCTTTCCTGAGCATGTCCTCCATGGTCGCCACTGCGTTTGGGAGGTAGGGAAGTGTGATTTATGTGACATCATGTGCCTTTCTTTTCTACTCGATGATAGGTTGGACTTCTTCCTCTTTTTCTGTGTAATCTTATTCCCCCTCTAAGTTTGGTTGGTTGGTGATGTCCTCGACCAACACCTCCTCTTCGTCGTGACCCTGTTGACGACCCTTCATTTCATCGGGTTTACTAGTTGTTTCAGGGTGAGGGTTTCTATTATTTTTGTCGAGGTTTTCTCCTCAACCCCCTTTGGGTTGAGTGACTCTGTCTTTGAGTTTGTAACATCTTCCAGCTTGACAACATTCTCGAGCTCTGCCAACCTTTCCTTCCTCCTTTGGCCCTATCAAGTAAACCATACATATTACCCTAGATCGCCAAACTTTGGTGGTGTCATATTGTATGCGGTTTGGACAGTTGCTTTCTTCTTCACACAATTACACCCAGGTCACACACTTCTAGCTCGCTCTATGCTAAAAAACCACTAAGTGTCGAACTAATCCATGCTTTCTGCACTTTATAGACCTGATCATAAATGTTTTGATCACATGTTTCACTTTTTTCATGCATTTGCGACGAGTCCAAACTTTTCCTACGCGTTGTCTCTCTATTTTTTTGCATTATTTGTTGCATGGAATTTTTTCCACTTTCCTACCATTCAATCGACTTCTTCCTCTTTTTGTATTTTTCTTGTTTTTCTATTTTTGTATTCCCTTTTCTTGTTTTTCTCCTTTTTAATTATCTTTTAATAAGTTTCTCTCTCCTAATATCTACTATAGTACACTATATACATGATTTCGTCATTGTGCTACAACTATTAAGAGTTAATAGGTTGAATGTCCCTGTATAGTTTCATATGACTACCATTCACCATTCCATTCAGTTATGTTCCTCCCAAGTCCTTTATCTGCACAAATCCTCTATCTGTGATAGTCATTACTTCATATGGCCCTGGCCAATGCATTCTAAACTTACCAGGGTGTTGCAAAAAAATTATGTCATAGAGAAGAACTAGGTATCCCTTCTTAAATTTCTTCTTCTTTATGTGTCTGTCATGCCAAGCTTTGTTCCTTGATTGCAAATTTTTTTTGTCGTAGAGAAGAACCAGGTATCCATCCCTAAATATATTCTTCTTTATGTGTTTGTCATGCCAAGCTTTCAAGAGAGAGAAACATCCACATCATCAGTAGATAATGTTGAAGAAAACCCCTCTAGGTCACTAGAAAAGAAGAAAGAACAAATGAGTAAGAGTTATGCAGAAGTAATCAAAGGAAGGAATCACGATCAACAAGAATCAAAGAACAATGAGTATAATAGAGATTCATCTTCAACAAGACATACCCCATTCAAGGAACAAAGAAGCTTCAACCATAATGAAGGGATCCACAGAAGAGAAGATAATGATTAGCCAAGGCATGAATTTAGAAGGACTACACAACAAAGAAGATCATCAACTCCCAGGTATGTAGATTTCTTTTATGGTCATTGTTTTTATTGTACTAACTTTGGACATAAAGTTACAAATTGCAGAGCTTTTGGAATAAATTTTCAAGAAAGAAATGCTTATGTGGACCCACATAACATTGAATGTTACAAATTCCATAAATATGGACACATAACTTGTGATTGTAGAAGGATTATGGATACTTCTATGAAATAGAACACTTATATAAGATATAAGAAAGTATGGAAAATAAAACAAGAATAGGTGAATAAATACTAGGTCTCAGAGAATGAAGGATTTGTAGTGGTATGAGAAAGAAAAGAAGAACATGTGAATAAATAACAGGTTCAAGAGATAGTACTTTCAGGAATTGTAGTGCAAGATGAATTGATAAACAAAATGAAAGAATTCAGAGTTTAGAGAGATGATGAGTGTTGAATAATATGTTCAAATGAACATGACAAGTAAATGAAGAATTCAAATTTTGAATTTATTTTATATATGTCAGTGAAATTCAAGAGGAAGAACTAATGGAAAATAAATAACACTGGAATAAAGGAAAGGGAACATATACATCTTACAGAAAATTCAAGGCAACAAAAATCATCAGAGAGAGAGAGATCCATAAAGAAATATTAGTATGATATAGACAGGGAGGCATACCCACAAGGGGGAGCTATTCTTTACAACAAGTAAAATATCAGGAGGAGACATATTGACAGGGAGAGTTAAACTTTGGTCAAATATGAAGAGAAATAACATAGGCATGAAGACAGGGTGAGCCGCCCCAAGGAGAGATACCGTTTTCCATTGATGTCAAAGGGGGAGAGTGAGAAACATTGATGAGGAGAAATGGTCACAGGGGGAGCATGAGAATTGGATCATCAGTGTTTCCATCAATGTTGGTGTTCCCATCAATGCCAAAGGGGGATATTGTTGGACAATTGGTTTGTATAGTTGGTTGTCATTGATGTCAACCCTTGGATAGGTCCAGAGATGTTGGACATATGTATGACCGAGATTTATGGTGATTTAGTTGGGTGCATTTGATGTAGTCTACATGTATCCCCAGAGGTGTGGTTATGGGACACAAAATTGATTGAGGAATAATGACATGAAGAACGGTGTAAAATAAGGTATGACCCTCATAAATGGATAATACTTTTCATGCCATTTTTGGTGATATATGGAAAACCACATAGTTCCTCACAATTAAGGAGATATGGCCTTGTGAATTTGGAAGCGTGAAAGAATGGTCAAGAAACCCTAGTTGGTTACAAGTCAATGAATGAAAGGGTAATGTGGTTGCAACAAGAAATCTATAGAATCCCTAGTTTTAAGGGAAGAGGTTACCTAGAAAAAGTATAAATACTCCTCAAGGAGTCATTCACAAGGACACTCACACACTTGCATTGAATATATATCTTGTGAATGTTACGATCTAGTATTGTGATCTTTTGGATAGTTTACAATGGAGAATTATGAGGTAGCGAAGCGGGAGAAGTGTGATATTCTCGAGATGGCAGAGGAGAGTGAGATAAACTGAGGAAATAATAATTGAGGTCATCCTTGCAAGTTGAACTATACTTTTCTAGTGAGTTCCTCTCTTATTGCACAATACCTGTCTAGTCAGGCCCTTGCTTGTTGTCCTATGGTTGTCTAGCGAGGCACTTACATATTTGGGAAAATGTTAGTACCAGAATGTTGATTGACTATGGAAGAAGCTACAGGTCAGATTACAGAGTAACATGTTAGCTATAGGATCATAGGTAAGGATTAAGGATTATGGTTTTGGTGTTATGGTATATGCATGGTGATGATATCATGTGATTTGGTGCATCTTGGTAATGTGATTGTACATTGATTAGAGGCATGACTGGATGGTTTGCTTTCTGGTTTAGTTACATGTTATGGTACATACTTGAGCCTTGGTATATTATATCTTGGTGACATTGAGGAGCATGCTTCAAGCATGTTTTTGAAGACTTTGGTATATGACTTGAGGCATATCATAGGATGTATGGTGCAATTTGATTGAGGTCTACTTGTTGAGATGCATTGTTGGTACATATCTTGGATACATTGGCACATGTTTTATGGTAGTTGGTTGAGGCATATCATGAGTGATATGACACTTGTTTGATGTACATGGTTGGAATGTTGTGTGGTTGATGATGCTACTAGTATTGGTACATTGATAGAGGAACTTGTTGGTGATATTGATATATGCTTGGTACACATTTGGGAAATATTCTTGCCATATGATTGAGGAACTTCATTGATGATATATTATGGTATATGGTATGGTGTTGATGTACGTGGTTGGAACATGGTATGGTACCAATGTTGATGATATAGGTGTTGGTGCATGGTTGATGCACCTGTTATGGTGCAGGTGATGATACAGGTTTGGTGCATGGTTGATGCACTTGTTGATGGTACATGCATAGGTTGGTGCATGGTTGATGCACTTTTTGATGGTACACGTACAGGATAGTGCATGGTTGATGCACTTGTTGATAGTAAAGGTACATGTTGATGCATGCTATAGGTTGGTACTTGGTTGAGACACATATCTTATGATGGTATGTGGTGATGTTGGTACATTCGTGGTAGAGGAATGTGTTGGTGATGTTGATCATATGGTTTAAGATACTCTCTTGGTGATCTTTGCATGAGGTGCATGCAGTTGAGAGTGGATCTAGTTTCTTGGATGAGACAGTGAAATATTGGACAAGTGGAAGTGAGAGTGATAGTGACAATGATAGTTATAATGGCAGTGATAGTGAGAGAGTTTTTGGCAGTGATAGTGGTAGAGTTTGTGACAATTGGTCTACACTTATATTTCAAGGTGGAAGGACGGGACAAGGAGAGGGGATTGTAGAATTATTTCGGTTGGTTCCATATAATTAGGGAGTTGGAGCTTCCTTAAGGTTGGAGCCTGAGAACTAGGTGGTTGTATCCACCTTTCGTTTGGATCCAGAGAACATTGGGGGTTATAGCCTCCTTCTAGTTGGAGCCAAATAATTCATGGAGTTGTAGTTTCCTTCAAGTTGTATCCTATAAATAGGGGGATGTATCCTCGTTCGAATTAAAACTGGATAATTGGGAATTTGTTGTTTCCTAGGAATGAATTCATGATATATATAAGAAAGCATTTTCTAGTTTTCTCCCATTTGGGATTCCATGTAAATACTAGTGTACTTTGTTCTTGATGTGATATTGATGTGACTTTGCTTACAATTACATGCTTATGATATATATTGAATGAAATCATAGATGATGCATTGATGGTAAACTATTTAACATTGTTGATAAAGTGAAAGAATCTATATTGTGGTTAAAAGTGGTATAAAGTTCTCATAATTATGCACCCCCCACCTCTCAGTATTCCAACAATGATCACATGCACTAATGAATGTCTATATGCACTAAGAATTTATTTTCAAAATGCCTACTAGTTTACATGCATTTTGTCTTTCCTATATTCATTATTCATTTCTTATAGAATGCTCTTCAATACATATTTATTTTATCTTTATTTGTTTATTTATTTTTGTGTTGTAGATGGTGGTCCTTAAATTCCTTTTTATTATGGTTGTCCCATGTTCCATGATTATTCTCATTCGTGACTTGTTTCTTCTTGCTGAGAACCTTCCATCCAAGTCCCACTTTCCCTCTTTTCAATTCTAGCCAATATGTCCTATTGGAATTTTCCTTCACTTAGGAAGCCATGCCACAACTTAATTCTATCAAAATCTTTCAACATTCCCAATGTTATAATAGTGTTTCTTTTGCTAAATATTAGCACTACAATCTAATAACCACCCATTGATTTACTTATCCATTGGTACCTTTAAAACAAATAAACCTTCATTAATTATTCCACTGAATTCCTTGCACCTAATCTCTTTTTTGCTATGAAATTTGATTTATACACAACTTTATTTCTCTGAATACTTTTAGATAGAAGTGGATTTATGGATTGCAACTCTTTTCTAGGCATTCCTATGCTCTGACATAGAGATGGATAACCTATCTCATGATTCACATATCACCTCATGAGATTATTTCCCCCTTTTCATCAATATTTGTTGCCATCAATACACTTTTACATTCAAGGTGGAGTATTCCTTATCTACATGTGCATATTAATTCCATTCTTCACATGTTGTCTTGTTCCTTTCTTGATTTTGTCATGGCTACATATTTTATATGAGAATCCTTATTTATTTACCTTTTCATGTCATTCATACTTTGTAGTAGTCGAGTATTAATTTGGATCTTCTCTTTTTTATCCATTGTCATAATTTGATTTCATACTCTGTGGTTGTGCACCTCCCTCTGCAATCACTTTATTGTATCAACCAACTTCTACAAGATTTTCCCTACTTCTATCTCCATCTCACCCTGGAATTATAATCCACAATGGACACCCAAAAAACTTATTTAATTCATCTGATCCTCCTATAAATAGGTCCTTGACATACTACTTTATCCTTGAATGCTCTCTTGTTCATCAACAATTACCTCATTATTAAAAACTCAACCCTTGTTTATTGCTAGGATAATGCACTCCAAAGTTGCCTCTATACCTTTGAATATGCATCATAGGGATAATATGCACTCTTCCTTACCCAACAATCAATTTTGGAATATAACTCTATCAACTGGAAATGTTTTTTTCTCAAAATTGACATTATTTAGAAAACTTTCACATTATGCAATTGCATGGTTCACGAAGTCCAATTGCCCTTTTGTTTCTGCAGATTTATAAAACCATTAGATGTTTTTGGGAAGAATCAAAATATTCCATCATATTTTCCTTTGAATTACATTTCCAATGGCTATACTCATTCCTTAATCTCATTCCTAAGCTAAAAGTTACAACTTTCTGAATTTTGCAATTTCTACTCAATTGTGCACTATTCTCACTGGTGCAATCTGCCTAAGAGACCATCTTTGACATAAAATATGCTAGGAATCATAAATATTGAGCACATATAGTATTTATGATTTTTAACGCACATCAATTTTAAGATTCCAAATCTGATGCTCCAGTCAATTTATGTATAAATCAGGAATTATCAACTTTGCACTTTTTACATTTTCTCCAGACTTGGAAATTTTAGCCAAGACTGGGTATCTCGCAAAAAGAGAAAAATGGGAAAAAACTCCCTCAAGACAAAGTTGTCTAGATTGATGTGTGAATACAATTTTGATTAAACAAATTTTTCTAGATTGGTGATCTAGGGTCTCTTTTCCTCTGAAGATATCAAGAATCCCAAAAACATGCCCGAGAATAATGTATTTTTTCTTATTTCATCATTCCCACTTAAAACCATTTTGAATTTGGACAAAATCCCAATTGTCTATATTTATGCTTTCTTTTTGGATGCTCTATAAATATTTCATCGTTATCTAGGTCCTTGTCAATGAGAATGACTAAGCATTTTCCATAGAATTGAAGAAGAAATGTCCAGTGGCCCTGATGGACACTTTTTTATCCCTCATCGTTGTGGACATATCCCTTAAATTTAATTTGATTCTAAGATTATCTACTCTTGTTGTGGCCAAAACAATTTTTTGGCTCCAGACTTTCTTTTTATAAATTGTGTATTTTCTCCTTCCCTTTCCTCTTTCTCCTCTTCTCTTCATTTTCTTTCTTCATCTCTTCATTTTTATTCTTCCATTCTTTTTATCTCCTCTTTCCTTATCTTTCTCTTCTTTTTTTCTTTCCATTTTCCCTTCTTTGATGATCACTAAAAATCGTTCATTGGTGGTCGACGAAAATGTCTAAAGTCTACTTTTTTTGCGAACCCCAAAAAGGTCTATCAACCATCGATGATCGGGGAAAACTTCCATCAATGATCATAAAAAAGGTTCATCGGTAATAAAGGAGAAAATATATTGACGATTGGGGAAACATTCCATCGGTAGTTGGAAAAATGTCCATCGGTGATCGAAAAAAAGGCTCATCAGCGATTGTGGAAAACATTCATTGACAATTAGGGAAAAATTCCATTAATGATTGACAAAATAGCTCATTGGTGATCATGGTAAAATTCCATCTAATATGGAATAAAACATCCATCATTTATTGTGGAAAACAATTCATTGGCGGTTGGAGAAAAATTTCGTCAACGATCAACAAAAAGGCTCATAGGCGACCAGAAAATAAGGTTTAAAATCTAGTTTTATTTACATCATTGAACTCATATGAATTAGAAAATTTTATCCAAATATGTGATAGTTTTGGACCATTGATATCAATATCAATGTAATTTAATACTTTGATCTGATATAGTTCGTCGAACTCTGAATTTCTTCTTCGAGGATCGACAGTTTTCTGTGAACTATGTTTGTTCATACTTCACCAAATTTCGTCGAAGTTCGAAAGGCCCCATTGACAGAAGAATATCCATTGTTGATGGCCAAGTCGAATGAGATAGGATTTTAAATATTTTATATCCATTATATGACCCTATACTTATACCACTATGGACCTTGTTAGTCAACGTCATCAGTACTGTCCACGTCATCATCTATACAAAACTTTTCAAAAATCCTAAAAAAATATATTTTTTGAAAATTTCATAATTTTTCTGAAATTTTCTTTTCTAGCCTAAAATGTTCTTATATTTTTTGGTCACCATGGGATCTATAGACTTATCTTCCCATGGCCAAACTTGACCCTTGAACTATCAATTCAGAATCCATTTTCCCAGTCACATCATTACTTCCCCTGGAATTCAAAATTTTCACTCTAAATAGGAATTTCAGTCTGAAATTCACCATTTTTCCAAAATTTGACACAAAAAAAGGATTTTCAACAATGAACTTGTTAAATACACACTACTCTTTGGCTCATATGGGTCTCATGTTGAACCAAAATATCTTATACCAATTTGTAACAAACTCGACATGTTAAATACAAAATTAAAATTCCTTAATGCAAATAAAATTAAACACAGTGCAAGAAGCCCATAATTTTTCTCATGAAACTAACAACATATTTAAAAAAATGAATGCATCCATTCAAGAAAATACAACAACATTCATATAAAACATTACACAACATAATTAACATAATAAACATTACATAAAATTTATATGTTTATAAACTAACCAATTGGTTGTGTACAAAGGATGTTCCTCCCATTCGTAGGCTTGCTGTTTGAATTCTAAAAAAAATCCCACCCTCAAGCTGATGCTATGAGTCCAAAATGAGATCTAGTCCTCTTATCTATCCAATCTCCACATTAAATATCCCAAAAACCCAAGTTCTACTCTAACAACAATTACAATCCATCAATTCTCTTCCCCTCAACCTGGACAACTGAAGGAATGTGATACTCCTTCTGACGCAGCCGCACCCTCTGCCTTGGCAAAGACCTCTGCACTGACCTCCCAGTCTTAAGGATCGTTCTAATTATAGCTTTGAGCCGGAGTGGCTCCTTTGATTCTCCACTGGAATCTCCTTTAAAATTGACCCACAGGTCTTTTCTGCTCCTCGCAACCTCTAGGCCTGATCGTTGTCCTCTCCACAACAAGAAAATAGAAAATCGGGTTTCGGGGTTTCAAAAATCCCGATCCCACAGCCTTTTGTTTCCTGATTTCCCGATCTCCGCTATCCCGATATTCTCTAACTTCAGTTAGCCCTCTGGGCTAGGCTCATGGTCCACACGACCTCCTTTCATATGACCCCATTCCTACCACCTTTCAGGATTTCGGGGTTTTTGATGTCGAAGTGTATGCGACCTCTTGTCCCTCGGATCCCCGATTCTCTGAATCCCGATATGACGTCACTAGGAAGCCCTTCCACCATAAAACACAATCAACGGCCATGATCGTTTACTAAATCAATGGCTTCGGATATCCCTTGGGACTTCATGATTTCAAATGTCGAAATGTCTTTGTCTTCGATTTCCCCGATCTCTCGAATGTCGATTTCCCGATATGACTTCTCTTTCGGGACTTTTCCCAAAAATCGTGATTTTCGCCATGCATCCACAAGGATGGACGGTTCTCGTCTTCTTTGGAATTTTCACTGTGGAAATTCTCGATCCCTCGTTATGACGAGATGATGTCATCTTGGCCCCACAATGGATCTTTCCTCCTCATCGGGATTTCGGACTTCACAATTGCGAAATGCAAGGGTTTCCTGTCTTCAGGATCCGCGAAATGCAGAACCCCGTCCACTTTGGATTTTCGACATGCGTCCTAGATGAATGAATGGTACATATTAAACCTCAGACTTCATCCAATGCAAAGTCAAACTGCTCCCTTATGTGAGTCCCGATGGCCGATTCCCGGATTTGGATAATCACACGACACACGTCCTTCCTGGGATCCACGGCTGAAATCCTTTCGCTGTTTCATGACTCAAAGGGCCTCGGACTCTTACTCTCCAAATCTCCGATATGCCGATGGTTCTTGATTCCTACCACGTGTCCTAACCGATGGATAGTTCGGGTTTGTATCAGGGTTTCCACTATGGATTTTCCTGACCTCTTGTCCACGGGATTTCCGATATCCTGAACTCCGACGCCTCGATATCCCGATACCTTCGGAACTTTCGCTTGGCTTGAGAGGGTTTAAGCCCTATGCAACTCCTTCTAAATCAGACGACTAATGGGTAATTGGGTGAGGATCCAACGACTCATGATTTCCTGAGCTTGAACTCTGGGTGCAGCCGTAATCTCCTCGCTCCTTTATCAAATTAGACGGCTGGCGGGATTTTGCTAATCCTCTACACAAGATTCCGACCGTCTGTTTCTTCCCCCTTACTGATTTCTATGAAGTGAACCAAGGAATCTTCCCCAAATTTATCCACTTACGACACAACCCTCTGATGCCTTCTAATCACTCAAATGCATCCATTTCTTGTGCTAACTTCAATAGTTTCAAATACTTTATCCCTCTTGAGCTCTCTCATAACTTTGAGTCTTAAAGAATACCCTTGCATGCACTCCTTGCGGAAACCTTCAAACACTTGAAGTGTTAATCGCTCTTCGACCTTGCGCACGCTCTGCAGAAACGGTCTCTCAATAGCTTCTCCGATTTCAACCCCTGTTTTTAAGCTTAGTCTATGCACACCTTGCACGACTTCTGTGCCTGACTGCACTTCTTGTGTGAATATGAGAACAACCGCTATCTCTCCTGAGCTTTCAGATACAAACCTCTGAACCTTTTGTCAATGCACTCCTTGCGGGCAATTCAACAACACTCCTTGCAGGAACTCTTGCTCAGACAGAGAAACAATTGAAACTCATTTCACTTCCCTTTCCTCTCAGATTTCAAACATTTAACAAGAAATCATTCATACATAGCATAAAAGCAATTGCATGACAGAAAGAGCAAAACATTCATGAGCATGATATTCAAAGATGCATACACAGAGAATATATGAACACCATGAGTCTGAATCACAGTTTCTTTACATTAATTCATAACTTCTATACATGGAGTCTTCTACATAGCTCTTTTCTTCTCTTCTATGCTCATAATCATGCTTCATAATAATGTTACAATACACAATGAGGGTGTCTATATTCGTTTTCCCTCCACTCCTAAAACTATCTAATAAGAGGATTTAAAGCTACCTACTAACATAAATTATTTCTACCTACTATGGACAAGAGTGGATCACTCAAGGTCCTTTACAATATATAAGTACGCTCCTTCTTAATTATCTTATTTAAGATGGCACATCAATTTCAAGGTGATTTCAAAATTTGCGTTGGCACTTGTCCAGCTGTCTGTCGTCTCTGCGTTGGCTCGCTTGATGTTGGTGATGCTCCTGCATCATACTCCACGGCTTAAAAAATTTCATGGGCTCCTATCCATGAGCTCGCACACGGTCTGTCCATGCCTCTGTATCTCTGCTTCATTCTCCCAACTGGCATCTTCAACTAGATGGTTCTTCCATTTGACCAGATACTCAAAATATTGCTTTCGCCTGGTCTTCTTGCTTATTCTTTTATCCAGTATGCGCTCCATCTGTGGATTTTCTTCAACTGGCATCTTCTTTTGCCACTGAACCTTTGATTGTTCATCATTTGTTCCTGCTTCCTTAGCTTTGTATGGGTACAAATTTGAGACATTGAATATCAGAGAAATTCTGATCTTATCGGGTAATTCAATCTCATAAGCATTTGCCCCAAATTTCTTCAAGACCCTACATGGTCCGATTTTTTTCATCTTCAGTTTATTATATGTTCCTCTCAGGAACCTTTCCTTTCTCAAATGTGCCAGAATCAAGTCACCAACCTCAAACTGAAGTTGTCTCCTGTGTTGATCTGCTCTATGCTTATACTCCTGGCTTGAATTCTGTAAATGCTCCTTCACCTGGCTGTGAAGTTCCTTCATCGCTTCTGTGAAATCTTCTGCACTAGCACTCCTAGTCACATTCTGTTCTGAATCTCTCAATTCAGAAATTCCCCTTGGTTGTATGCCATAGACAATCTGAAATGGACTCTTCCCTGTGCTTCTATTAACTGAGTCATTATAAGCAAATTCTGCCTGTGGTAATATGTTATCCCACTGGTTGTGGTGTTTTGTCACCAAGCTGCTCAGCAAGTCTCCCAGACTTCTGTTCACCACTTATGTTTGTCCATCCGTCTAAGGATGATAAGCCAAACTAAAAGACAAGTTAGTTCCCAACTTCTTCCATAAGTTCCTCCAAAAGTTCCCTATGAACTTAGTGTCTCGATCTGAAACTATACTCCTTGGTAAGCCGTGAAGTCGAATGACTTCTTTGAAAAACAGATTCGCAATGTGAGTTGCATCACTGGTTTTCTAAAATGGAATGAAGTGTGCCATTTTGGAAAATCTATCCACCACCACAAAGATTGAGTCAAAACCTCTGTGTGTTCTTGACAACCCCAATATGAAATCCATGTTGATTGCATCCCATGACCTCTCTGGTATGGGCAATGTTTGATAAAACCCCGCATTCTGCTTCCTTCCCTTCGAATGCTGGCAAATCCTGCATCTGTCCACGAATATCTTGACGTCTGCTCGCATTCCCGACCAAAAATATGACTCATTCAACTTTGCGAACGTCTTGTCATGACTCAAGTGTCCGACCAATCCTCCACTGTGTTTCTCCTTCAACAAATTCTCCCTCATGGAGCAATTTGGAATACAAAGTTGATTGCCCTTAAACAACAATCCTTCCTGGATCATGTACTCTACCCATTGGCTTCTATCCCTGAGAATTGGATTCTCAATTGCTTCATACGCCTCTTTAAAATCCTGATCATCTCTATACATGTCCCCGAGGTCATCAAAACCCAATGTTTTGAACTTGAACTCCTGCAACAGTAAACACTTCCTGCTCAAAGCATCAACAACTTTGTTAGCAGTACCAAAAATATGTTTAATCACAAAAGTGAAATTTTGCATATATTCAACCCATTTGACATGTCTCTGATTCAACTTTTCTTGTTGAGTCACAAACTACAGTGCATGATTGTCACTGTATAAGACAAACTCTTTGGGAATTAAGTAATGCCTCCATTTCTTCAATGCCTGGATGATAGCATAGAACTCCTTGTCATATGTGGAGTACTTCACCTTTGCTTCATTCAGCTTCTCGTTGAAGTATTCTATCGGCCTGTCCTCTTGACTCAAGACTGCCCCTATTGCAAATCCACTTGAATTGCATTTCACTTGAAATGTCTTTTGGAAATACAGCAACACCAAAATTGGTTGTTCCATGATTTTCCTCTTCAACAGATTAAAACTCTTCTCAGCCTCTTCTGTCCAGTGAAAATATTTGTGTATTTTCTTCACTGTATCCATCATTTCTGCACTAATTCCACTAAAATTCCTGATGAACTTTCGGTAGAAACTAGCTAACCTATGAAAACTTCTCACCTCAAATATGTTTTTCGGTGATGGCCAATTCTTAATCACTTCCACCTTATCTGGATCCATCCTTAATTTGTCTGCAGAAATAACAAATCCCAATTAAATGAGCTCTGTCTTCATGAATGAGGATTTCTTAATGTTTATCAACAACTTCTCCTGCAGTAATTTCTGCATCACTGTAGCCAAATGCTTCAGATGCTCTGCCACTGTTTTACTGAAAAATAGTATGTCATCCAGATACATAATGACAAATTTCCTGATAAATTATTTCAGGACTTCGTTCATTAACCTCATAAAGGTACTTGGTGCATTTGTTAATACAAACAACATAACAAGCCATTCATACAACCCCTCGTTAGTTTTGAAGGCTATTTTCCATTCATCACCTTCTCTCATACGAATCTGGTGATAACCACTTTTCAAATCAATCTTCGAAAAATACTTTGCTCCACTCAAGAAATCCATCAGATCATCCATCCTCGGCAATGGAAATTTGTACCTGATGGTTATCTTGTTAATCGCCCTCGAGTCAGTACACATCCTCCAGCCTCCGTCTTTCTTTGGACTGAGTACTGTCGGAACAACACATGGGCTCAAGCTTTCTCTAACCAACCCTTTGTCCAACAAATCCTGGACTTGTCTTTTGACTTCTTCATTCTCCTACGACGTTAATCTGTACGCTTCTTTATTTGGAAAAATAGCTCCTGGTATGAGATCAATATGGTGGCTCACACTTCTAATCGGTGGCAATGAACAAGGTAATTCATCCACTATTATGTCAACAAACTCTCCCAGCAGTTCCTGAACCTCTTCTGGTAGATCATTTATCCTTGTGCTGGTCAAAACAATCATTGGCTTTCTAACCACAATGAACTATGGATCCTCCTTCTTCTTAACCTCTATAAGAACTTACTTCCCACTCATGAGAAGTACAGTGTTGCTTACTTCCGGTTTCACCTCCTTATCCTTGATTGGAAGCAACATATGAGTTCTTCCATTCTTTTCTAGGGTGTATGTGTTCATCCTCCCATCATGAATCACATTTCTGTCATATTGTGATGGCCTACCTAGCAATAGATGACAAGCATCCATAGGAATAACATCACATAGTATCTTATCATTATATCCTCCTATCTTAAATTCAACTAAACATTGTTTAGTGACATTTACCTAATGTCCCTTTTGTAGCCATGAAACTCTATATGGACTTGGATGTTCACTCATCTCCAGCTCCAGCTTTTCTACCATCTCTGTTGAAATGAGATTACCCGTGATACCACTGTCCACAATGACCTTTCATACCTTGTCCTTGGTTTTGCAGGTAGTCCAAAAAAGTCTGTTCCTTTGGGCTGAGCTCTTCACCTCCTTCTCTGGTGTTAAGAGAACTTTTCGCATCATCAACGATCTTCTGCATTTAGCATCTTCTGCCTCAACATCTCACCTTTGTGCTTTGGCGATGTGAGTCTCTCCACCCTCTTTCTTTTTATCTGGACATTCATAAGATTTGTGTCCATTATTTCCACACGCGAAGCATTTTATCACTCCACCTCTTCCTATTCCTCTTCCTCTAGTAAGAGGAAAAGTATTATTATCAGCATAATCTCCTCTCTTCTCAGTACGCTGTCCTTTCTGTTCAACATATCGCCCTCACTGTGAGATTCCACCTCTCTCAGTTCGAGTTTGAGGTTTCTTCCAGTCTTCCTTGGGTTTTTGATTTTTATCTTGGACAACTGATTTGCCCCTGGCTTGACTTCTTCCTCGGCCTCTTTGACCCTATTTTCAGCTCAACTTCTCTTCCGCTTTTAGAGCCATATGATAAGAATCTTCCACTGTTTGGATGGTTACCATGCTCATCTCATCCTGAATATCATACCTCAAGCCATTCATGTACCTGACAACCTTTTCATCATCGCTTTCCTGATGACCTGCCATGATGTTCAACCTGTAGAATTCTTCAGTATATTCCTTCACTGTCATCAGCTTCTGTCTCAGGTTCTGCATTCTCCTGAACAGAGTAATCTGGTAATCCCTGGGAATGAATTTTGCCTTCATCTTTGCAATCATCCTATCCCAACTCCTAATTTTCTTCTTTCCTCTGCAACATCTGTCAGCTTGTAGTTCATCCCACCACAATGCTGCATGTCCCTTCAATCTTGTGACAGCATGCTTGACCTTCTTGTCTTCCTCGAAATATTCATAGTCAAAGTATATGTCCAGGGCTCTAATCTAGTCTAGAAGCTCCTCTACATCCAGGTTTCCTTCATAAACTGGGATGTCCATTTTCGCTCTTGCACCCATTCTTGAAATATCTCTGATCAAACATTTGTTTGCTGCATCTTCAACTGCAACTTCTTCTTCATGTTCAGCCTCTATTTCACTTTCGGAATCACTTAGATCCCCAACACTGGTTGTGCGTCTTTGGGCTGTCTCCATGTCTTCGAGTCTAGCTCGTAGATCATGCATCTCTCTCTCCATGGCTGGAAAAGTCATCTACCTACCTCTTCTTCTCGGCATTTCCCGATCCTCTGGTGGATCAGGTGTTTTCTTGTCCCTTCTCCTTGGCGGCATGATGAAATTTTCCCTTTCCTTACTACAGAAAACAAAGAATCCTTTCTGTTCTTTAATACCAAACCTGACGCAGCCGCACCCTCTGCCTCGGAAAAGACCTCTGCGCTGACCTCCCAGTCTTAAGGATCGTTCTAATTCTAGCTTCAAGCCAGAGTGGCTCCTTCGATTCTCAACTGGAATGTCCTTTAAAATTGACCCATAGGTCTTTTCTTCTCCTCGCAGCCACTAGGCCTGATCGTTGTCCTCTCCATGACAAGAAGATAGAAAATCCAGTTTCGGGGTTTCAAAAATCCCGATGCCACAACCTTTTGTTTCCTGATTTCTCGATCTCTGCTATCCTGATATGCTCTAACTTCAGTTAGCCATCTGGGCTAGGCTCGTGGTCCACATGACCTCCTTTCATATGACCCCAGTCCTACCACCTTTCGGGATTTCGGGGTTTCTGATGTCGAAGTGTATGCAACCTCTTGTCCCCTGGATCCCCGATTCTCCGAATCCCGATATGATGTCACTAGGAAGCCCTTCCACCGTAAAACACAATCAATGGTCATGATCATTTACTAAATCAACAGCTCCGGATCTCCCTCGGGACTTCACGATTTCAAATGCCGAAATGTCTCTGTCTTCGATTTCCCCGATCTCTCGAATGTCGATTTCCCAATATGACTTCTCTTTTGGGACTTTTCCTGAAAATCGTAATTGTCGCCACGCATCCACAAGGATGGACGGTTCTCGTCTGCTTCGAAGTTTTCACTGTGGAAATTCCTGATCCCTCGTTATGACGAGATGACGTCAACTGGGCCCCACAATGGAGCTTTCCTCCTCATCGGGATTTCGGACTTCGCAATTCCAAAATGCAAGGGTTTCCTATCCTTAGGATCTGTGAAACGTCGAACCCCATCCTCTTCAGATTTTCAACATGCATCCTAGATGAATGAACGGTCTAGATTAAACCTCGAACTTTGTCCAATGCAAAGTGAAACTCCTCCCTTATGTGAGTCCCGATGGTCGATTCCCCGATTTGGATAATCACACAACACGTGTCCTTCCTGGGATCCACGGTTGAAATCCTTGCGCTATTTCACTACTCAAAGGGCCTCGGACTCTTGCTCTCCAAATCTATGATATGCTGATGGTTCTCGATTCCTGCCACATGTCCTAACCGATGGATGGTTCGGGTTTGTATCGGGGTTTCCACTATGGATTTTCCCGACCTCTTGTCCACGGGATTTCCGATATCTCGAACTCTGACGCCTCGATATCCCGATACCTTCAGGACTTTCACTCGGCTTGAGAGGGTTTAAGACCTGTGAAACTCCTGTTAGATCAGACAGCTAATGGGTAATTGGGTGAGGATCCAACGACTCACGATCTCCTGAGCTTGAACTCCGGGCGCAGCCGTAACCTCCTCTCTCCTTTATTAGATCGGACGGCTGGCGTGATTTCTCTAATCCTCTACACAAGATTCCAACTGTCTGTTTCTTCCCCCTTGCTGATTTCTATGAAGTGATCCAAGGACTCTTCCCCAGATTTATCCACTTATGCCACAACCCTCCGATGCCTTCTAATCACTCAAATGCATCCATTTCTTGTGTTATCTTCAATAGTTTCAAAGGATTTATCCCTCTTGAGCTCTCTCACAACTTCAAGTCTTAAAGAAGACCCTTGCACGCACTCCTTGCAGAAACCTTCAAACACTTAAAGTGGTAATAACTCTTCGACCTTGCGCACACTCTGCAGCAATGGTCTCTCAATAACTTCTCCGATTTCAACCCCTAGTTTTAAGCTTAGTCTATGCACACCTTGCACAACTTATGTGCCTAACTTCACTTCTTGTGTGAATATGAGAACAACCGCTATCTCTCCTGACCTTTCAGAGACATACCTCTGAACCTTTTGTCAATGCACTCCTTGCGGGCAATTCAACTGCACTCCTTTCAGGAACTCTTGCTCAGACAAAGAAACAATTGAAACTAATTTCACTTCCCTTTCCTCTCAGACTTCAAACATTTAACAAGAAATCATTCATACATAGCATAAAAGCAATTGCATGACAGAAAGAGAAAAACATTCATGAGCATAATATTCAAAGATGCATACACAGAGAATATATGAACACCATGAGTCTGACTCACAGTTTCTTTGTATTAATTCAGAACTTCTGTACATGGAGTCTGCTACACAGCTCTCTTCTTGTCTTCTATGCTCATAATCATGCTTCATAATAATGTTACAATACACAATGAGGGTGTCTATATCCATTTTCCCTCCACTCCTAAAAATATCTAATCAGAGGATTTAAAGCTACCTACTAACATAAATTCTTTCTACCTACTATGGACGAGATTGGATCGCTCAAGGTCCTTTACAATATATAAGTACGCTCCTTCTTAATTATCTTATTTAATATGGCGCATCAATTTCAAGGTGATTTCAAAATTTGCGCTGGCACTTGTCCAGCTGTCCATCGTCTCTGTGCTGGCTCGCTTGATGTTGGCGATGCTCCTACACCACCTTCTTTGTCATGGAATCAATTGGGCCTTCCCACTTCCCTCTATGGTTCTAGTGGACTCATTTTTCTAGGAATATCATAACTAGGGACTCCATGAACTCTTATCTACTCTAGGAATTCTCACAACATGATTCTCAAGAAGGCTCTTGAGCCATTTCCTTAACATAAAAAATGCACCCGAGGCTCATAGCTCATTTTATAGGCATGAAACCCACAATTTCATCACAAACTCAACCCTCTAATGGTTTTTCTCAACCACAACATGGATAGTACTATTTTCTAGAACCCATCTCTTCCCTTGCTCTCCAAAGTCAGCAAGTAAAATTTATTCCCCTTTCCTATTCAAATTTATTCTTTCCCCATGATTTATTGACTCTCACTCTTCCCAAAAGTATTTATTGACTCTCCAACATTCCCAATATTTGCTTGCACTCAGTC
>ML778941.1:7971-28893 GCA_009831015.1 Picea engelmannii
GTTTGAGAAGTCACATCCCATAGTTATTGGGTGTTAATGTTTTGGTAGCTGCGGGAAGTATTTTCCTCCTAGAAAACCTTTCTTAGAAGAGAAGAAGATTCCATAAGTCAAAGGAAGACCATTGAATAGTGGAAGAACACCCCGAAAGAGAAGTCGAACCACAGGAAAAGAATAAAGTGAAATTAGAACCTCGAGGAAGAGAAGTCGACCCAACTAAAGTGACTTGAAGGATATAAATAAGGAGACATCTTGCTCATTTGGAGACACACACACACTCATATATCACTCAAGAAGAAGGCGCTCATTTGAGTGAAGGAAGGAAGACGCAACACTGCAACTCTTGGAGACTCTTGGTTATTCTTGGTGGTGATTTCTCTTGTGCGCTCTCTTTGGAAGGGGTGCACTATCTATGTATGGTGTTGTTGTTGCAACTATTTGGTATGCTAGCTCTATGTGGTGTGCTAGCCTTGTGTTAGGGTTTCTTCATTATCTATTTCTCTTGAGATATGGTTCATGGTAGGATTATATTATTGATAGAATCTATCCAAGAAAGGTTGGTTGGGTTTTCCCCGGGTTTGGGGTTTTCCCGGGATAAACTCTTGTGTCTTCGTGTGCTTGTTTATGCTGTTCATATTTCAAGTACTTGATATAATCCTTAATGTAAAACAATATCTAAGAATATCTAATCCTTAATGTTCATATTTCAAGTACTTGATATTGCTCTGAAAAATTAAGAAAAATCTAATTCTTCACTTTGCGTTCAATAAGGTGTTGATAAAATATATTACTTCAGTGTTTGCATCATGTGATAGTTGTGAACTCAAGCCCTGCGCCTTCATCACTTCACTGGCGAATTTTACTGTGTAAATATCATTGTTGGCTAATTTGTTTGATAAAATGTGTATTACTCCACCGATTGCATCATGTGGCAGCTGTAAACTCAAGGCTTGCGCTTTCATCACTTCATTGGTGAAATCTAACCGTGTAAATATCATGTTGGCCAATTGTTTCTATATGCTCATTTGAACTCGGCATCTTCATCAGTTTTAACGGGGAATTTAACATTGAATACTTATCAGTCATTGGTGAATTCGTCCTATGTGTTCTTCACTTGTTTTTGGCAAGGTATATCTGCCCTTCATCCATCCTTACAACCCCGTTTCATCAGCTCATCCCCTTTTCTGTGTTGGGTTGGCATGCACTCTATGTTTTTATCATTGCAGTATTCCTGTGGATGGCATGATCTGTTATATATTTATCTGTGGATGGTGTGATCTGTTATATATTTATCTGTGGATGGTGTGATTTGTTATATATCATTGCAGTATTGTTGTGGATGGCGTGATTTGCTATATTTTTATCTGTGGATGGCGTGATCTGTTATATATCTATGGATGGCATTTATATCATTGCAGTATTCCCGTCGCCTACATTTATCTGTGATGTTAGCGACAACATGCTGCGTTCTCGCAGCAACGGTGGTGTAACCTTGATGGGATACCCTTGCCTTATGATCGCTGGATGCGATTTCGCGCTGGAGGTGTTAATGACGAAACCTTCTCCACTTCTTGGAGGAACGATCGCTCTCACTAGGACCTCCTCTGACTTTGGCCTGAAGGACTAAAATTTCCTTCAACTCCTTCGTCGGAAGTTCTTCACCCACAGCAACTCTCCGCTGATCTCCCTTTCAAATCGGGAAATCGGAATTCGCGATTTCGTGAATCCTGTGGTCGCATGTTTCTCACCTTGCAATTCCCCGAAGTCCGATACAGGTCAACGTTGACTCCCCTCCCCTATCGAAACTTCTCCCTATCGAGAAATCTCTACTCGCGATGTCAACGAGTTGAAACTTCAATTTACAAACCCCGATGTGTCGATTCTCCGATGACACCTTTCCTCGTTCTGACGCTTGGACCCCACACACCTTTGGCGATCGGGAAATCGTCGATCGGGAATTTCTGATTTCCATGGCACCGTTTCACAGGGCCTTCCAAATCTTGAACCACGATATATGATGCCACCTGTCGATACCACCCGCTATCACCGTGGGACCCATCGCAACTTGGGGTTTCGTGAATACCCCGTAATTCTTTCAACACCGAAAGTCCCAAAGTGTCGAACCTCGATTCTCCAGGATCTCACGCCACGTGTCTCCGTTGCGATCGACGGCTCCAACGACTTCGGGAAATCACGAATTGCAATTTTGACGAGTGTGAAACTCTCAACCTCGTGACCCCCGATACATCGAATCCCGATGGCCTGTTCCTTCCTGCACCTAAGGCTAACTCCCGCGCATCTTCTCTCAGATCGGACGATCGGCGGGACTTCGCAAATCCTAGTTGTGACTCTAGGTCATCGGTTCCTCCTCAACTATATCACGAAGGAGCTATTCCTCATGAGCTTATCTTCACTTCACCTACCTTAGTGAAATCTTGTCGCATGCACTCCTTGCGGTGATTCTTCGAACACGACTAAGTGTTGAAGCTTCTTCGACCCTGCGCACTCGCCTACAACAGCAGTCCAATTTCACTTCTCCTAGAATCGCAACCCTGAGTCTCTATCCAGCCTATGC
This sequence comes from Picea engelmannii, assembly GCA_009831015.1. Classification (NCBI taxonomy): domain Eukaryota; kingdom Viridiplantae; phylum Streptophyta; class Pinopsida; order Pinales; family Pinaceae; genus Picea; species Picea engelmannii. Next base: position 10,544 of record ML778941.1, read on the forward strand.
ACACCTTGCACAGCTCTGGTGCCAAACCTGCACTCTTGAAGATATGAGAACAAAAGCTATCTCTAAGTGAACCCTGCAGTCACACACTCCTTGCAGACAAATTCAACTGCACTCCTTGCAGGAATTCTCTGGCTCTCTTAGAGAAACAATTGAAACTCATTCTCTTTTCTCACAGACTTCAGTTAAACCTCTGAAATCACATGCACAACATATTTAAAGCAAATGCATACAAAGAAAACAAACATTCATGAGCACCATATCAACACAGAGAAACAACACAAACCATGGAATTGAATCAAAGATTCTCTTCTATTCAATCTGTACATGGGTGTTCTCCACAAGTTCTCTGCTTGCTCTCCTACTCTCCTGTTCAATAATAATACAATGATACAAAGGAGGGTGTCTCTATCCGTTCTCCCTCTCGAACTCCTAAACTATCAAATCTATAATTAAATTTCCTATCTAACAACATTAAGTCTATTAAATGCCTTAGCTACCTAAGGACGAGAGCTTATCCGCTCAAGGTCCATTACAATATACAAGGTGCGCTTCATTAACTCTTCACATTAATGTTTGGCGTAACCACATCAAGGTGAAATTCAAAAAGAAGTTTGATGGCTTGTCCAACTGTTCTTTCTGCTCCACGCGCTGGCTCGCTTGATGAGTGAGCGATGCTCCTGCATCATACTCCCCGACTTGAAAAATTTCATGGGCTCCTGTCCATGGGCTCCTGCACAGTCTGTCCACGCTTCTGAATTACTGCTTCTATCTCCCAGCTGGCATCTTCCATTGGGTGATTCTTCCATTTTACCAGGTATTCAAAATATTACTTCCGCCTGGTCTTATTTCCCATTCGGTTGTCCAGTATGCACTCCATCTGCGGTTTCTGTGCAACTGGTAATTGCTTCTGCCACTGGATCACTGGTTCCTCTGTTCTAGTTTCTGCTTCTCCAGCTCTGTATGGGTATAAGTCCAAAATATTAAAAATCGGAGATATCCCGATGCCATCCGACAATTCAATTTCATATGCATTCTCCCTGAATTTCGTCAGGACTCTACACGGCCCAATTTTCTTCATTTTAAGCTTGTTGTATGTTCCCCTTGGGAACCTTTCCTTCCTCAAGTGTGCCAGAACCATGTCACCAACTTCAAACTGAAGTTGTCTCTTCCACTGATCGGCTCTGCGCTTATACTCCTGGTTTGACTTCTGCAGTTGCTGCTTCACCTTCGTGGGAAGTTCCTCCATCGCTTCAGCACTAGCACTGCTAGTCGTAGCCTGTTCTGACTCCCCGAGTTCAGAAACTCCCCTCGGTTGTGTCCTATACAAAATCTGAAATGGGCTCTTCCCTGTACTCCGATTCACAGAATCATTGTACGCAAACTCTGCCTGTGGCAACACATTGTCCCAGCTGCTATGGTGTTCTGTCACCAAGCTTCTCAGCAAGTCTCCTAGACTCCTTTTGACCACCTCGGTCTGTTCTTCTGTTTGTGGATGATAAGCTGAACTAAACGCCAAGTTAGTCCCTAACTTCTTCCATAGTGTCCTCCAAAAATGACCTATGAATTTGGTATCCCGATCCGAGACTATACTTCTCGGCAATCCATGCAACCTAACAATCTCTTTGAAAAACAAGTTTGCGATGTGGGTCGCATCGCTGGTCTTCTAGCATGGTATAAAATGTGCCATCTTCGAAAACCTGTCCACCACCACAAAGATGGAATCAACCCCTCTCTGCGTCCTCAGCAAACCCAATACAAAATCCATGCTTATCGCCTCCCATGGCTTCTCGGGTATGGGCAATGGCTGATAAAAACCTACATTCTGCTTTCGTCCCTTTGAATGTTGACAAATTCGACACCTGTCAACAAACCTCTTGACATTTTCTCGCATGCCCGACCAAAAATACGATTCGCTCAGCTTCGCGAATGTTTTTTCATGTCCAAAATGACCTGTTAAGCCTCCGTTGTGCTTTTCCTTCACCAAATTCTCCCTCATGGAGCAATTCGGAATGCATAACTGATTGCCTATGAATAGCAATCCCTCTTGGATCATATAATCCATCCACGGGCTCCGATCTCTGAGAACTGGATTCTCAACTGCTTCAAATGCCTCTGCAAAATCTGCATCTCCAACATACATGTCCTTCATATTTTCAAAACCCAATGTTTTGACTCTGAACTCCTGCAGAAATAAACATTTCTTGCTCAAAGAATCAACCACTTTGTTAGCAGTTCCTGAAATGTGTTTGATCACAAATGTGAAATTCTACATGTACTCTACCCATTTTGCATGCTTCTGATTCAACTTATCCTGTTGACTCACAAACTGCAATGCATGATTGTCACTGTACAGAACAAATTCTTTGGGTATCAAGTAATGCCTCCACTTCTTTAATGCCTGTATGATGGCATAAAATTCCGTATCATATGTGGAGTATTTCAGCTTTGCGTCATCCAGCTTCTCGCTGAAATATGCCACTGGTCTGTCATCCTGACTTAAGACCCCTTTGACGGCATATCCGCTGGCATCACATTTCACTTGAAATGTCTTCATGAAATCAGGCAACACCAACACCGGTTTCTCTGTGATCTTCCTCTTCAACAGATTGAAGATTTTCTCAGCCTCTGCTGTCCAATGAAAAACTTTATGACGTTTTTTCATGGTGTCCATCATTGCCGTGCTAATTCCACTGAAATTCCTGATGAAATTTCGGTAGAAAATAGCCAAACCATGGAAACTCCTTACCTCGAAAACATTCCTCTGTGATGGCCAATTCTTGATCACTTCCACTTTCTCAGGATCCATCTTCAACTCATTTGCTGATATAACAAAACCCAAATAAATGAGCTCTGTCTTCATGAAGGAACACTTCTTCATGTGGACCAACAGCTTCTCCTGCTACAGTCTTCTCATCACAATAGCCAAATGCTTTAAATGCTCAGCCTTGGTCTTGCTGAAAATCAGTATGTTGTCCAGATATACAACAACAAATTTGCCGATGAATTCCCTCAGAACTTCATTCATCAGCCTCATGAATGTGCTCGACGCATTCGTCAAGCCAAACGGCATGACCAACCATTCGTACAAACCTTCTTTTGTCTTTAATGCTGTCTTCCATTCATCACCCTCTCTCATTCGAATCTGGTGATATCTGCTCTTGATATCAATCTTTGAAAAATAATTTTCCCCACTTAGGCAATCCATCAGATCATCCATTCTCGGTAGTGGAAATTTGTACCTGATGGTGATTTTGTTTATCACTCTAGAGTCTGTACACATCCTCCAGCCTCCATCCTTCTTCGGACTTAGTACTGTCGAAACAACACACGGACTAAAGCTCTCTCTGACCAGTCCTTTGTCCAGCAGATCCTGTACCTGCCTTTTGACCTCCTCATTTTCCTATGGTGTCAATCTTTACGCAGCCTTATTCGGTAAACTTGCTCCAGGTATGAGGTCTATGTGGTGACTCACACTCCTCATCGGTGGCAACGAACGAGGTAATTCATCCACGATGATATCAACGAAATCTCCCAGCAGTTCCTGAATCTCTTCTGGCAAGTCATCCACTCTTGTGCTAGTCAGGACAATCCTCGGTTTCCTAACCACAAAGAATTGTGGGTCTTCTTTCTTCTCCATTTCTGTGAGAAGATCCTTCCCACTCATGAGAAGTATAGTACTTCTTACTTCTGGCTTTACTTCCTTACCTTTTATCGGAAGCAATGTATGTGACCTCCCATCCTTCTCCAAGGTGTATGTGTTCATCCTTCCATCATGAACCACATTTCTGTCATACTGCCATGGTCTACCCAATAATACATGACAGACATCCATGGGAATGACATCACATAGGATCTTATCCTTATATTCACCCATTTTAAAATCAACTAAACATTGTTTAGTGACACTCACCTGATGTCCCTTCTGTAGCCATGATACTTTGTATGGACTCGGGTGATCAGTCGTCTCCAGCTCCAATTTCTCCACCATCTCGGTTGAAACGAGATTGTTGGTGCTTCCGCTGTCCACTATGACCTTGCATTTCCATCCCTTGGTCTTGCATGTGGTCCTGAACAGTCTGGTTCTCTGAGATGTGTCCTCCACCTCTTTCTCGAGTGTCAAGAGAACTTTGTGCACTGTCAGGGATTTTCCACTTCCGCTATCTTCACTCTCAACATCACGCCTCTGCGCCTCAGTGATGTGAGCTTCTCCTCCGACTTGTTTTTTCTCTGGACACTCAAATGACTTGTGCCCATTCTTCCTACATGTAAAACACGTGATCACTCCTCCTCTTCCTCTACCTCGACCTCTGGTACGCGGAAGAGTGTTCGCATCAGCATAATCTCCCCGCTGATCATTTTGTTGTCTTCTATGTTCAGGTTGTGGCTGCCTCTGCTGTGAGGTTCCACCTCTCTATAACTTACCCTGAGGTTTCTGCCATTCTTCCCTGGGCTTCAGAGTTCTTTCTTGGGCAACTGTCTTTCCTCTGGGCTGACTTCTGCCTCACCCTCGCTGACCTTGCTTGCGGCTCAGCTTTTCTTCGGCTTTCAGATCCATCTGGTACGCATCCTCAACTGTTCGGATGGTAACCATGCTCAACTCATCCTGAATGTCGTATCTTAAACCATTCAGATATCTCGCTACCTTCTCATCATCGCTCTCCCAATGACCTGCTCGGATATTGAGCCTGTAAAATTCTTCGGTGTACTCCTTCACCGTCATCGACTTCTGTCTTAGTTTCTGCATTCGCCTGAACAGAGTGATATGATAATCTCTGGGGATGAATTTCGCTTTCATCTTCGTGATCATCCTGTCCCAGCTCTTAATCTCCTATTTTCCTTTGGAACGTCTATTCGCCTATAGCTCGTCCCACCATAATGCTGCATGTCCCTTCAACCGGGTGACAGCATGTCTGACCTTCTTATCCTCTTCAATCTCCTCATAGTCGAAGTAGGTGTCAAGAGCTCAGATCGAGTCCAATAGCTCTTCTGCATCCAGACTTCCCTCATAGACTGGAATATCCATTTTCTCCTTTGCACCCATCCTGGCAATGGCTTTGATCAACCGCTCGGTTGATGCATCCTCTGCTGTGACTTATTCTACATGTCCAACTTCCTCTTCCACCTCGGAATTGCTAAGATCTCCAGCACCAACTCCCTATCTTTGCGCTATCTCCATTTCCTCAAGCCTTGCTCAGAGATCTCTCATTTGGCGCTCCATTTCTGGATTTCCTACCAGCCTACCTCTTCTGCGTGCATCCCTGTCCTCTGGACCAGGCGATTGCCTTTCTCTTCTCAGTGGCATGGTAAACTTTTGTCTCTTCTACAGAAAGCAAAGATATTCCAGCTCTAATACCACTCTGACGGAACCTTCCCCACTTCTTGGAGGAACGATCGCTCTCACCAGGACCTCCTCTGACTTTGGCCCGAAGGACTAAAATGTCCTTCAACTCCCTCGTTGAAAGTTCTTCACCCACAGCAACTCTCCGCTGATCTCCCTTTCAAATCGAGAAATCGGAATTCACGATTTTGCGAATCCTGTGATCACGTGTTTCTCACCTTGCAATTCCCCGAAGTCCGATATGGGTCAACGTTGACTCCCCTCCGCTATCGGAACTTCTCCCTGTCGGGAAATTGCTACTCGTGATGTCAACAAGTTGAAACTTCAATTTCAAAACCCCGATGTGCCAATTCTCCGATGACACCTGTCCTCGTTCTGACGCTTGGACCCCACACACGTGTGGTGATCGGGAAATCACCGATCGAGAATTCACGATTTTCGTGGCACCGTTTCACAGGGCCTTCCAAATCCCGAACCCCGATATATGATGCCACCTATCGATACCACCCGCTATCACCGTGGGACCCGTCGCAACTCGGGGTTTCATGAATTCCCCGTAATTCTTTCAACACCGAAAGTCCCAAAGTCCCGAACCTCGATTCTCCGGGATCTCACACCACGTGTCTCCATTACGATCGACGGCTCCAATGACTTCAGGAAATCGCGAATCGCGATTTCGATGAGTGTGAAACTCTCAACCTCGTGACCCCCAATACGCTGAATCTCGATGGCCTGTTCCTTCCAGCACCTAAGGCTAACTCCCACGCAGCTTCTCTCAGATTGGACGATCGGCAGGACTTCGCAAATCCTCGTTGCGACTCTAGGTCGTCGGATCCTCCTCAACTATATCACGAAGGAGCTATTCCTCCTGAGCTTATCTTCGCTTCACCTACCTTAGTGAAAGCTTGTCGCATGCACTCCTTGCGGCGATTCTTTGAACACGACTAAGTGTTGAAGCTTCTTCGACCCTGCGCACTTGCCTACAACAATAGTCCAAATTCACTTCTCTCAGAATCGCAGCCCTGAGTCTCTGTCCAGCCTGCGCACACCTTGCACGGCTCTGGTGCCAAACCTACACTCTTGAAGATATGAGAACAAAATCTATCCCTAAGTGAACCCTGTAGTCATGCACTCGCGGATAAATTCAACTGCACTCCTTGCAGGAATTCTCTGGCTCTCTTAGAGAAACAATTGAAACTCATTCTCTTTTCTCACAGAATTCAGTTAAACCTCTGAAATCACATGCACAACATATTTAAATCAAATGCATACAAAGAAAACAAACATTCATGAGCACCATATCAACACAGAGAAACAACACAAACCATGGAATTGAATCAAAGACTCTCTTCTATTCAATCTGTACATGGGTGTTCTCCACAATTTCTCTGCTTGCTCTCCTGCTCTCCTGTTCAATAATAATACAATGATACAAAGGAGGGTGTCTATATCCGTTCTCCCTTTCGAACTCCTAAACTATCAAATCTATAATTAAATTTCCTATCTAACAACATTAAGTCTATTAAATGCCTCAGCTACCTAAGGACGAGAACTTATCCACTCAAGGTCCATTAAAATATACAAGGTGCGCTTCATTAACTCTTCACATTAATGTTGTGTGTAACCACATCAAGGTGAAATTCAAAAGGAAGTTTGCTGGCTTGTCCACCTGTTCTTTCTGCTCCACGCGCTGGCTTGATTGATGAGTGAGCGATTCTCTTGCATCAGTTAAAGTGGACAACGCCTGTGGCAGTCACGGTGATTTTCTTTTATTTCCCAGCCTTGACCCATTTTTCTCTCTCGCCCCTTTTGCCCTCACTCCCAGCTTAAATGGTAACACTCAGCGTTATTCCCGACAAAATTTCTTGGGATGACAGTCCTGTGTAGTGTTCTCTGAAAGGTTAGAGGAAGAGTAAACCTAGATTCATTTTTGCAAATTGTTTTCTTTTTCTATTTCCGTAATGCTTAATGTATGCCAGGCGTACATGCAACGATTCTTCATAATTTTGAGGCCCTTTATTGTAATGCTCTTGGGTTAACTCCACGACCCTCATAGTTAGTTATGCCCCAAAATGGTGAAACATGGTAGATTCTAATTAACCAATTGCCTAAAAGTTTGTAAACTGTTATTAAATTAGCTTTAATTCTAGTAAGTTTTTACTAAATGTATTTATCCTTTAAATACGGGAGCCTAATTGAATGACTGATAAAATTTTTAATTCCTTAAAGAACGTAATTTAATTTAGCCCTTATAGAGGGGAAGGTAATTACCTCAACCTCTTTTATAACTTAGGCAACTTGTACTAATCACCTTCAGATTTTTAGATCTATTGTTGTAATGAATAGCTAAGGTAAGGTTCTTGCACCTGAGGGTAAACTAGTTCTAGTTATTAATTGTTCTTGACCCTTTTCTTCTTTCATTTAAATTGTAATTATTTCATTTTAAACTTTATCATTCTATTGTGATATGTGGTGAATGGATAATGTACTTGAGCCATCATAGAGTAGACCTTTATTGTTCATATGGACGAAGCATATGATCATTATAAAAACTTGTTTAGACCTCTTCATTTGTTAGGAATGGTTAAGTTTTTAATGGATTTTTATTAGAGCAACGTGGTACCTTTATTAATAATAATAAATTATTATTATTATTATTATTGTGGTAGGAATGGTTAAGTTTTTAATGTATTTTTATTAGAGCAACGAGGTACCTTTATTAATAATAACAAATTATTATTATTATTATTATTGTGGGATAAGGAATTGTGTAAATATTGTTAAGAGATGCCTAGTATATCCTGGAGATATTGTTGTGTACACATATGTAATTACTGGATATTGATGTTAAAATCGAACACCTAGACACCTAATAATATGGTAGGGCATTTTGATTTAGGTAGTGCTCTGTTGACACTGTAATTTCAAAATTGCGCTTATGTTGTTTTTAAAGCTAAATTTAAACTGCACCTTATTGATAAATCGCTTTTAGACATGTTATGATGGGCATGTAACCGATGTTTATGTTGGAGATAAAAGTACTTCTTAAGATATTCTTAATTATTTCCATCACGTAGGTTAATGCTAGTGTTGATTTTATAGCTATTGCGTCAAATGAGTTTAGAATATTGCACTAATTATGGATTATAATTGTGGCGTTGTTGCATAAATTGTTGGTTCATAATTATCGATCTTTGATTTATAAATTCAGATTATTGCATTAAGGTTACTGTGGATCTTTAATGATTGCGTTGAACGATCTTAGAATATTGCACTAATTTTGACCTAGGATTGTAGACTAATGTTAGTCACTACATTAAAGGTTAATTTGTAGCTATACARTATTTTTACAATTATAACTAATGATTAATTATATTGTTAAATGTTAAATCCAGTCAAGGTTCGGACTTGAACAATTTAGTTGCACGGTGGAATGGCCTTAAGACTAATGTGGATTCTATCCCTTTGTTTAATCAATGTTGTACTCGGTCGTAAACTTTTGTGTGCTTGGTCTGTTGTGTCGGGCGGGACGTAGACACCTCCATGTTCCTCAGAACAGTCGCCAGCCCTGAGACCTTAAATGGTTAAAATTGATGGAAACCTGGGCTTGAGAATTTCTTATGTGTCTTGGAGGTCCTAACCATTGCAGGGTAGGATGGATGGGTAGTCAGTCTTTTTATTATCGGTTGAATGTTGTTCTTTACTGGCAATTGTTGATGTGCATCTTAGATCTTTATGTTGATATCGCAGTTGCTTGCGTCATGATTGTTGTCAGGTGGCAGCGCAGAGTATAATGTCTTGTTACCCTTCTACACAGGTACACACAAGAAAAAAAAATTGCACTTGTTATAAGAGGTTGTTGGTGTAACGAGGAGGTTTGTTACACTGGTATCAGAGCGGGTTCGACCCGCGACTTGGGATCGCTACGGCATTCTTTGACATGATTTGATTATACTGTTGCTAATCGAGTTGATTGTGTGCCTACAGGTAATCATTCTTAGAGGACGTCGGGGAGGCAGATAACAGGGTGGTAGGTAATTTGCAATTCGTGGTTATACCTCCAACATGAAGGTCTGCATGGCAGTCTTTCAACTGAAGGGGAGTGCTCTTCTATGGTCGAAGACGCTCCTACTGCAACTGAACATGGCCACCGAAGACGCGTCATGGGAACTGTTCGGGGAACGGTTTCGAGAGAGGTACCTTTTAGAGGAATTCATTGAGCGTCAGCTCAATGAGTTCAACGCCTTACGACAGGGAGGTCGTACGGTGCCCGAGTAGGAGGCCCGTTTTATGGAACTGCTCCTGTACGCTCCGCACCTTAACACTGAAAAACTTAAGGTCAACAGGTTCGTGTTCGGTCTTAACGACGACCTGCGTGCAAAGGTTAGGATTTTGATGCCCCAAACCTTGCACGATGTCGTCCAGAAATCCCTCATAGCACAGGTGGAGCTTATCAGTGGGGGTTAGACCAGGACTCCAGTGAGACCAGCAGGGTAGGTTTCATCTGGAACACAACAACACCAAACACCAACGAGACATACGCCGGGATATAGTGGCTTACATAGGGGATCCACTTTCACCACACCCCGACGACTACCGCATCAACAAAGAACACCTTATAGGGGACCACAGCATCAGCAACAACGTCGCCCGCAGCAGCAGGAGTTTAGGCCTGTTCAACAGAACAAACCAGGGTTCCAGGCCGATGGGTTGTCATCTTCTACTTCGAGTACCAGGACTACTGGGATGAAGAAGGGGTGTTGGACATGTGGGGAGCCACACTACCAGCACGACTGTCCTATAGAGAGGAACAGAGCATTCAGATTAGTTGGACCCACTACCGTGGGAGATATGGGCAAGGCCCATCGGATTCATGCAACGATCAATAACGGCCAGGTAGAGCACCAGTCGACTGTTTTCGAGATGACAGGTACTGTCGCTGACGAGACCCTTAGTATTTTGATAGATCCCCGTGCTACCAAGAGTTTCATTTCTGGTGCAGCGCTAAAAAGGATTAAGGTAAAGGAAGTCGAACAGGACGATTTTAGCTTCGTAGAGATGGTTTCAGGAGCCAAAGAGAATGTTGGAGGAAAGGTTACGGGCTATGCCCTTAACCTGGGAGAGTTTGTCACAAGGGCCAACCTATATGTCACGATCTTAGGATCTTATGATGTCATGATTGGTATGGATTGGGTGGAGTCACATGAGGCGATACTCAACTGTAAGACAAAACAGTTGAGCTTGGTTGATGACTAGGGACAGAGATGTGTGATTGTCGGACGAAACCAAGGAGTTTCCCTAAGGTTCATCTCTTCCTTAGGTGATCCTTATGTGATCCTTGCGCTAAACGAGAAGGGAGTAGCGGAAGGTCTGGAACACCTTCCGGTGGTGAAGGAGTTTGCGGACGTATTTCCAGAGGAGTTACCAGGGATGCCGTCGAAAAGGGAATTGGAGTTTACCATAGACCTAAAACCGGGGACTGAACCAATATCAAGAATGCCTTATCGGATGTCGACCCCGTAGTTACAAGATTTGAAAATGCAACTGAAGGATTTGTTGGAACTCAGACTGATACGTCCTAGTGTGTCACTATGGGGTGCACCGGTTATTTTCATATGAAAGAAGGACGGGTCGTGGAGGCTTTGCATTGACTACCGTCAACTGAACAAGGCCACGATCAAGAATCAATATCCCTTGCCGAGAATTGATGATCTGTTCGATCAAATGAAGGGTGTGACGGTGTTCTCCAAGATCGATTTGAGATCAGGGTATCACCAGTTACGGATCAAGGAGGATGACGTCCCTAAGACCTCTTTTAAAACGAGGTTTGGACATTACGAGTTTACTATTTTACCATTTGGACTGACAAACTCCCGAGGAGTATTTATGAGTTTGATGAACGGGGTGTTCCGCAAGTACTTCGACAAGTTTGTCCAAGTGTTCATTGACGATATTTTGATTTAATCTCCTATGACAGAGGAGCATGACGAGCACTCGCACTTGTTACTACAGTGTCTGTGAGAGCACAAATTGTATGGGAAATTGTCCAAATGCTCTTTTTATCAATCAAGGATTCACTACTTAGGGCATGTTATCTCCGACGAAGGTATCGTCGTGGATCCAGCCAAGGTCAAGGCTATTATGGAATGGCCTGCACCGATGAATGTCATAGAAGTGCATAGCTTTATGGGTTTAGCAGGATACTATCGACGGTTTGTTGAGGGATTTTCGAAGATAGCAAATTTGATCACGGAATTGCAGAAGAAAAACAAGAAGTTTGTTTGGAGTGAGAAATGCACGGAAGAATTTCAGAGGCTTAAAGAGTTGTTGACAACAACGTCGATACTAAAGGTCCCTGGCATGGATACGGACTTCTTGGTATGCACTGATGCATCCAAGGAAGGTTTAGGCGGAGTCTTGATGCAAGACGGACGAGTGATTGCTTACATTTCGAGGAAACTAAGAAGGCATGAGGAGAACTATGCGACACACGATTTGGAGTTATTATCCGTCATATATGTCTTGAAGGTTTAGAGACACTACCTTGTTGGATGAAAATTTGAACTAAAGATTGATCATTGTGGACTACAACACATTTTTATGCAAAGCGACCTGAACGCATGACAACGACATTGGTGAGAATTGCTTAGCGAGTATGAATTTGAGATTACTTACATAAAGGGAATAGTGAACTGAGTCGTGGATGCTTTGAGTTAGAGACCACACATCTTCTTGGTGTTGCCTCTTCAAACGATTCTACATGAGAAGATTCTCACATTGCAGTGTGACGATGACTGGTACAAAGAGGTCGAGGGTTTTATGGGACAAAACACAATGATGGTACCACAATATGAGGGATTTTCATTTGATAGCGATGTTTTATTGAGCTTTAAAAGTTGAATTTACGTATCTCCAAACAATGAGTTGAGGATGTTGATCTTGATCGAGGCGCATATAGAAGTTTACATGGCTCACCTGGGGGTCACGAAGATGAGGGAAAACCTTAAACCCTTATTCTCTTGGAAGGGGATGAAGGCTGCCATAGTCAACTATGTGGCCAGATGTCTAGAGTGTCAGTAGGTAAAGTCTGAACATAGACACCTAGTAGGATTACTTCAACCACATGCCATTCCAGAATCAAAATGGGAGGTTATTTAGTTGGATTTTATTGTTGGATTTCCACTGACGACAATGAGACATGACTTGATTTTTGTAGTAGTAGACACTCTGACGAAGAGTGATCACTTTATTCCTGTGCGTACAACGTATCAGGCACCTAACATAGCTAGAGTTTTCATCAGTGAGATTGTGAGACTGGCTGGCGTGCCTAAGAGGATTATATCTGATCGAGGATCAATGTTTACTGGACGATTTTGGACAAGTTTCCAAGAGGCCTTGGGAATCCAACTTAACTTTAGTACTGCATATCACCCAGAGACTGATGGATATACCGAGCGAACAAACCAAACCTTGGAGGACATGTTGCGCATGTACGTGATGGACCAACAAAAGTGTTGGGAGGAATTCTTCCCACTAGTGGAGTTTTCTTACAACAACAGTTACCAGAGCACCATTAAAATGGCGCCTTTCGAGTTTCTTTACAGGCGACCGTGTTGGACGCCCTTGAGTTGGGATCGTCTTGAGGATAGGGTCCTGGTGGGACCAGAAGCGATCCAATAAATGGAAGAGAAAATGCAAACCATAAGACAAAGGATTAAAGAAGTGCAGGATCGATGGAAGAGTTATGTCAATACGCACCGAGTCGACCATAGTTACGAGGTCGATGATCGGGTCTTCTTGTGGGTTAAACTTCATAAGAGTTCGATCAAGTTTGGAAAGGGAGATAAACTCTCTCCTAGGTTTGTGGGACCTTTCGATATTGTGGAGAGAAAGGAGCCTGTGGCCTATCGACTAGCCTTGCCTGATTCTTTGAGGCGTATGCGTGATGCTTTTCATGTATCTATTTTGAGACATTATATTAGTGATCCTACACATGTGATTGACATGAGTTCCTTGCAGGTATCGGACGAGGGAGCACTCACGGCTGAGCCGATCCACATATTATATCACTGTGTTCAACAGTTACAATGTCGAATGGTAGATCAGGTCAAGGTCCAATGGGACAATTATAGTCTGCACTCGGCGACCTTGGAGGACGCATATGATATGCGCCAACAGTTTCCATTTTTGTTTGATATATAGACATATGATACCGTGATACACTTATTTTGGCATTTATACTATGAAACTTTGGGACGAAGTTTGGACCAAGAGGGGGTGTATGTAACATCCCGCTCTGGCGCACTAAGAAAACTTATTCTTTGAGGACACTTTCTTGCAAGTGATCTGGATTATTATGATACTAAAACATTTGACTTTGATTATGATGCATTATGATAGATGACATGATGTTTTACTACATTGACATAGACAGGTACTATTGACTCGGTTTTACTGAGTGTGCAGGGTTTTGGACCTTGATGATGCAGAGGCATCGATGGAACCCCTTGGACTTCGGATCGAGTCAGGGAGTGTACTATTGGGGTTTGATTGATTTATTGTGATTTTAGTACATTTGATTGGATGATATTATGTGGACATGTCTGACATGATTGTTGATGATGCAGGCTGACGATAGCTTGCCGACCAGACTCACATATGGAGTAAAGGGGTCCCACACACATGACTACCAGACAGGTTGAGGGAGAGGTGTGGACAACAGCCCTGCCACAACCTACTAGCACTCCCGCCGTGGCTCGAACTATAGGTTAACGATTACCTAGTTTGAGAGGACCTACGATGCCGCGAGGGTAGACTGCGATAGTCGCTCGCGATGATTATAAGGGGCATGCAATAAGGCAGGGGCCTTATTCCTTAGAATCCCTTAGTCTCCCACAAGTTCACCTGGCGGAGTATTGACTCCAGGGGTTATTGATGTCTACGAATCATTCAAGAGGCGAGTGGCACCCTTGGAGCATGTGGTGCATCTTGAAGGGCACGTTGCGCAAAAGAAACATAAGAGGCAAGTGGCACCCTTGGAGCATGTGGTGCATCCTGAATGGCACGCTGCGCAAAAGAAACACTAGAGGCGAGTGGCACCCTTGGAGCACGTAGTGCGTCCTGAAGGGCACACTGCGATGATGGTGATAAAGGAACAAACCTAGATGGCCCTAAGACAATTAAAATTAAAAAACAACTTCCCTAAATAAATGTCGCTCAGTTCAGAATCTAAGTTCTAAGTCTAAAACTTCTCTAGGGGTAAAATTTTGTTTAACCTTAAGAAAAATACCCTATATAAATAAAAAAATAAAAAAGATTAACCTAAAAACCACTTAAGTAATAGTTGTAGTATTAATAAAAATTTTCGGGTAAAATGAAGAGAGTAAGAATTAAATTAAAATCAGTGGATTTAGATTGTAAAGAAGAATTTTATTATTTAACTTGTGAAAGTGTAAAAGATATTAAATTATTAATAAAAAGGAAAAGAGGTTAATTTGCGCAACTGCCATTTTTGGCTCTAATAAAAAGGGGAAAGAAGGGAATAATAAAAATTAGGAAACTAAGGAATGGAGGAAACATAATAAGGGAAAGAGGGGAACTTATGGTAAAAAGCGAGGTCAACATAGTAAAGAATCTGCAATTAAAAACCTTCTAAATTGAACTAAATTAGCAACTTCATTTAGGGAAAGTATTTAAAACCTGTAAGGGAATCTAAGGGAAACCTAGGAGTAAATTTAGGAGTAACTCTAGGTGGGTGAGGGAAATAAGACAATTATTAATTTAAAGAAAATAATTATTGGAGGAAAGTGGGGGATGGACGACACTTGTACAAAGGAGAACTATTAGAAGATTTTAATTAAAACTTAAATTAAATGAGATTTAGGGAAAGTTTGGAAGTTCTAAAAATCTATAAAAGAGAGGAAGGAGGAGGAAGTAGGGGATCGACTGTTAGCGTAAATTTACGTTGTCGGATTTGTGACTTGACTAATTACTTGTGGGGAGTTGGGATTTCCCAGCTCGGATAGGAGTAGTAGCTCGGCCTTGCGAGGCGAGATGGGAGCTAGACGTACCATCTGGATAGTGTGTGGCCCCTTTGTGGATCGGGGGGCTAAGGGGGAAGCAGAGTACTCATAGCATTGGCTGGGAGGTACCGGTGTGGTCTCGATGGTCGGCGAACAGGATTTGCACGGAGCGCGCGGACGACACTCGGAGCAGGCGAACAGGCAAAGGTATGCCCTTCGGTTGAATAATAGACTGTGTAGGTTGTATAATTTAAATATGTAGGTATATTGTTATTGGTCATAAATGGTTTCATTGTGCAAGGAACCCGTCCCTCTAACCTGCTCGAGTTTGGATTAAATTTATATGTTTGAGCAATCTCCAAAAATTGTGTGTCTAAAAATTCTTATGACTCAAACTATATGCCTGAATTTCAAGACTGAATTTTCACATGTCTAAATCTATTCCTAGAATTTTAGGTTTAAATTTCTAAGTCTGTTTTAACATATCCGAGTCTTTGGGTAGAGCGAACACAATAGCAGTATTCACCTTCCACCATAACTGTTCGGGCGCATATGACTCCATTGCCTCTTGAATGCTTGATTTTTAAAACTAAACTGATTTGTCCGCTACAATTCCTGAAGTATATGTCTGAATTGACTGAATCTACATGTATGTAATGCATTAAGGGATTGAACCGACTGTCGTTCACTTTAGGTTCAGAATTTATACAGTGAAATTTTATATAATGAAGAATTTATGCAGTGAAATTTTATATAATGAAAGTTTTCAAAATTTGTAATGAAATTTTTTAATGTAATTTTTATGTTTAAAAAATTACGTGGTGTAGTTTTGTATTTAGAATTGGCGATGATGCCCTTCCCTTAGTATGCAACCTTTCTGATTTTCGTTGACTGATGTACCGGGCGAGTTACCTTGGGTCACTTCACTCTCGAACCAAGTAGATTTCCTTGACTATGGCCCTTCTCCCTTTCTACTACGGTTTCTGGTTATAATCCAAAACCTCTCCTTTATAACAGTTTATCAAAAATTTTGAAAATCGCCTTCATTTCTAGCAACACCTCAGCGATAGTTGATGGACTGTTCTTTAGCAACAGTAATTTCTCTCTCGACAATCAAACTTTACCCATTCGTAGATAAACTATTCATTGCGCCAATTGATTTCCCTTATTCTTTAAACTTACATGACTCGCGGATGGACAGTAAAAGGATAAACACATTTAGGCTCCCCTATTGTGACTCTACTGACCGTTATCCATTTTTGTAAGCCATCAATCGTGGTTTATTTGCCTTTGCTGTAAAATAGACAGTGTTGGCCCCGTTAAACTCAACGAACTTGTAGCTAATCGGTAGTGGTCGATTGCAGTGATGTTAGCGGAAACATGCCATGTTCTCGCAACAACGGTGGTGTAACGTTGATGGGATACCCTTGCCTTACGATCGCTGGACGCGATTTCGCGCTGGAGGTGTTAAAAGTGGACAACGCCTGTGGCAGTCCCAGTGATTTTCTTTTATTTCCCAGCCTTGACCCATTTTTCTCTCTCACCCCTTTTTCCCTCATGCCCAGGTTAAACGATAACGCTCAGCGTTATTCCCAGAAAAATTTCTTGGGATGACAGTCCTATGTAGTGTTCTCTGATAGGTCATAGGAAGAGTAAACCTAGATTCCTTTTTCGAGATTGTTTTCTTTTGCTATTTTCGTAATGATTAATGTCCTCCAGGCGTACATGCACCGATCCTTCATAGTTTGGAGGCCATTTATTGTAATTCTCTTGGGTTAACTCCACGACCCTCATAGTTAGTTATGCCCCAAAATAGTGAAACGTGGCAGATCTTAATTAACCAATTGCCTAAATTTTTTTAAATTGTTATTAAATTAGCTTTAATTCTGGTAAGCTTTTACTAAATGTATTTATCCTTTAAATAGGGGAGCCTAATTGAATGACTCATAAGAGTTTTAATTCCTTAAAGAATGGAATTTAATTTAGCCCTTAGAGAGGGGAAGGTAATTACCTCAACCTCTTTTATAACTTAGGCAACTTGTACTAATCACCTTCAGATTTTTAGATCTATAGTTGTAATGAATAGCTAAGGTAAGGTTCTTGCACCTGAGGGTAAAGTAGTTCAAGTTATTAATTGATCTTGACCCTTTTCTTCTTTCATTTAAATTGTAATTATTTCATTTTCACCTTTATCATTCTATTATGATATGTGGTGAATGGATAATGTACTTAAGCCATCATAGCGTAGACCTTTATTGTTCAGATGGACGAAGCATATGATCATTATAAAAACTTGTTTAGACCTCTTCATTTGTTAGGAATGGTGAAGTTTTTAATGGATTTTTATTAGAGCAACGGGGTACCTTTATTAATAATAATAAATTATTATTATTATTGTTGTGGTAGGAATGGTTAAGTTTTTATTGGATTTTTATTAGAGCAACGAAGTACCTTTATTAATAATAACAAATTATTATTATTATTATTGTGGGATAAGGAATTATGTAAATATTGTTAAGAGATGCCTAGTCTATCGTGGAGATATTGTTGTGTACACATATGTAATTACTGGATATTGATGTTAAACTCGAACACCTAAACACCTAATAATATGGTAGGGCATTTTGATTTATGTAGTGCTCTATTGACACTGTAATTTCAAAATTGCGCTTATGTTGTTTTTGAAGCTAAATTTAAATTGCACCTTATTGATAAATTGCTTTTAGACATGTTATGATGGGCATGTAACCGATGTTTATGTTGGAGATAAAAGTACTTGTTAAGATATTCTTAATTATTGCCATCACGTTGGTTAATGCTAGTGTTGATTTTATAGCTATTGCGTCAAATGAGTTTAGAATATTGCGCTAATTATGGATTATAATTGTGGCATTGTTGCGTAAATTGTTGGTTTATAATTATCGATCTTTGATTTATAAATTCAGATTATTGCAATAAGGTTACTGTGGATCTTTAATGATTGCGTTGAA
>ML778941.1:88881-99540 GCA_009831015.1 Picea engelmannii
GACCCTTGTGTTAGAAGGGCGTCCCAGGACAATATGCTGCCAATGGAATTTAACACTCCCTAACTCAAGATGCTATTGTGTGTTTTTGAGATTTTGGAGAGTGTATCTCTCTTCCTACTCCAAAGCACTAGCCTAGCTAATATATTGGTGTAAAAGATCCCTAGAAAAGAGTTACTAGATCAATTTTAATATTACGCAATGTTTTTTTTTTTAAAAGCTGTTGTTTACTCAAAGGTAATGGAAGTGAAACTCATGATGTATGAATCTGACCCAAATAATGCAAGGATGATAATGAAATATGACTCTTTTCATTCCATGAATCCTAGCTATGGGAGAGAAGGAAAAGTTTCCGAATCAACTCAAATACTATAATGCTATGCACAATTTCCTTTCAGATGTCAATGTAAACAATCATGTATCAATGAACAATCTCTAAATGTCTTTTTTGAATACTTCAATAAACTCTAAAATTTGATTTTGCAATGTTTTCAAAATGACAAAAACAAAATCTTGAAAGAAAACTTGTTGTTCACTTTCCAAGAAGAACTCTGATTAATGAGAAAAGAAAATCAAATCATACAGAATCAAACAAACAACCCAATCAACTCTTTCAATGAAAGTAAAAACAAAAAGCAAACCAATGAGTCTTCTGAGTGCAAATAAAAAATGTTCTTTCGAACCACCAAGAAAAAGAGAAAACACCAAGCACTTGACTCTCTACCAATCACTGGTTCTCAGCCAATCAGACACACCCAAATCCAGAAGTCAGAGAGAAAGAAAATGCCAAACAGAGCCAAGAAACGAAAGTCAAGCTACCAAGGGCAAGAAAGACCTAGAAACCCTAAATCTGTTCCAGCAAGAAAACTAAGGCAAGAGATATATAAATCAATGATCCAATAAGCCAAAAAGATGCAATTCAACTATTCTGAGCAATTAAAAAAGTCAAAACTTAATTTCAAAATTTTCAAAAATCTTGCTCGCAGGCAAGCAGTGTTACACAGTGCGATAAGATAGGATTCTCGCAGGCCACCTTGAAGCAAGGTGCGAGGTGTTCGCACTGGACCCTATATGCAGGGTGCGAACTTGACTAGTTCTCGCAGGTTGTCAATGAACACAGTGCAAGAACTCCTGAAGATAATAAAATTTTTGAAAATGAAAGAAAAATTCAAACTGGCATATAGACCCAGAAGGTCTCTTAGGATATCCCGAGGACTCAGACACTGACCAAACAGGAGAAAAATGAAAATAGTGCAAATGGCCATAGAAAACTCAAAAACCATAAAGAAAAAGGGAATATCTCCCCAGTGGAGTCACCAATTTTGTTTCAAGATTAATCCATAAGTGCGGACACAAACCGATCTCCCTAGATCCACCTGGATCTAGAACAAAACATGACAGAATAATACACTTTCCCTAGATCTAGCCTATTGAATGAACTAAGAGATAAGGATTATGGACATACCTTATGAATGCTTTCCTTAATTCTCTGTTGTTCCAAGCTTTGCTCCAACGCTCTTGTGTCGTTCAGATCACAACAATACAAACCAATCGAAGTAAAGGCAGATTAATATATTCAATAGCTAGTCCATACATATGATCAAGGAGTTATGTAATAAAGTGACATCATCTTTATGGGAAAGGGACATATTACTGTATTGAATTAATTTAAAGTGAACTTACAACCTGAGCCTTGATGTTGTATATATCCTTTCGATGGCTACTAGCTCTGACACACACACTTGCTCATGCATGAAGAAAATCAACCACTTTTGATGACCTTGCTGTTGTCTCTAGCTGCTGTAGCATTAGTCCTTCATACATGCTTTCAATAATTATCCAATCAATATCTTTCTAGCTTGCTTCTAACCTTTTCCATAAGCATTCCCCTCAATATATAGGAGAAGATAGATTAGTTACTTGGATAGGAATGATCCCAAGATATCTGGAATGCCAGCACCTGAACAACCATTCGAAGCCAACTCATGTTTCTAGAAGATTCCCTTCTAGAAGGTTCTAGATTCTATCTTTTTCCTTCCTTTGGAACATGTTCTCACCCTAACAGTTAGGTACAGTGTGAACCCTTCGCACCCCATCTTAATACAACCTGCGAGAATCAGGCATTCTCGCAGGCAGATATATAGGTAGCCTGCGAACATCCCTTAAAAGCATGATTTCTGGAAACAGACAAATGTAACTTTTCTCAGGAAAGTGTTCTTAGTGAAGAGCTTGATTTTCCATCTTCATAACATCATCATGATGACCAAAATTGTGGATAACAGGAAGGACGCGTAGAGAGCCAAAAAGCTGACAGGTCTAGAATGATGGGGTTAGATACGAGGAAGCCCGAGGAAGACAAACGAGCACGTGGAACCCATGCGTGCTCGAATCCTTGTGTGTGTACGTTAAATTATTTTTATATATGATTTAAAGTGTTAAAAATCATTTAAAACAAATGAAATAATTTACTATAAATAATTTATATATATAAATAAGGTCAAGTTAGTTTAAATTAAAGTAAGGTTAATTTGGGTTAATTCGTGTAATAATAATTTTAAATTAATTATTTTATTCAAGTGTAAGATTAATCTACCTTAAATTTCGATGTTAACCAAGCTTAGACGCTTAATCCTAACCCAAACCTAGCCAATTCTCCTGATGGAGTAATGTCTATTTACAGACAAGTAAAGAAAACTTACGCCTAACCCTATTTCTAAGTTTCAGTAGCACCAATATGAAACATCCTCGAACTCACCCTGACAACTTTGGAGTGATGTAGGTTAAATTATACAAGATGGTTAGGACTCAAAGGGGTCGAGGAAGGGGAGCGTCGTCACGGGCATCGCCAACACCACCACCACCACCACCACCACCATCGCCCGAACTAGCCCTCATACTACGCTCACTGGAATCCATTAACGAGACTTTAAAGGGGTGCCAACTAGCAGGGACTGAAGTGGAACCTCCACCATCTGGAATGGGTAATCCAGAAGCGTCAAGGGATTCAAGGGGAGGACTTCCACTGAAGACATCACGCGAGAATTGCAGAAGATCAAACTTCCAAAGTTTTCTGGAGGTCATTCCAGTGAACGCACGGAAGCATGGTTGGAAGGCATGACAAGGTGTTTTGCCTTAAGGGACTACGCATCCAATTCAAAAGCCAAGATCACAATTTTCTAGTTAAGAGATAGTGCCTTGAACTGGTGGGGAAACTTGGAAAGGAAACTACACCTTACCCCAGATACAGTGTCTTGGGAACTTTTCGAGGAGAGGTTATGAAGGAAATATCTACCAGCATACTACGAGGAACAACAAGTAGGGGCATTTCATGCGTTAGTACAAGGAAACAGAACTATGGAAGAATACGAGATCAGGTTTATGGAACTGGTCAAGTATGTTTTGTATATGGACAATGACCAGTGACAGGAAGAGCGCTTCATTTATGGATTGAGCCTGAAGATAAGAGCTATGGTGCAGATGTGGAAACTGTCTTCAGTGGCGGAGGTGGTAGAAAATGCGCGTTACGTGGAAGAACACATGAACTTAACAGGGGGTACAAGATCGACATTTCCACATCACCCTGGATTCGTAGGAAAGAACCCGAGGACATTTTCTAGGGGAGGGGGCTCAAGTCCACCACCTTATGGTAACAGAGTCGTGCCAAGGACTGTAGCTGCAGGGATTTCAATGGAAACTAGTGCAACATCTCGTTCATCGCCAACGGTGCAGACAGGTCCACGACCATTTCGAGGAACAGCTAGTAGGGGCAGGGGTTCCAGGGGAAGGAACTCGTTTAGGAATTAGTCACATAACAGTGCATCGGTTCAATCTCGTATTGCCTGTTGGAGATGTGAAGGACCCCATTATGAACGAGACTGTCCAGAGTTACAATCAGGGTTTGTGCACAGAGAAGGAAAGGCACCAATGGGGAGGTCAGGTAACAACCACCAGATTTATGCAGCGGTTAATAACTGCCAGGCTGAACATCAATCCACCATAGTGGAGTCATCAGGTACGCTAAATCATATTAATTTTAAGATTTTGTTTGATTCTAGTGCGACAGATAGTTTCATTTCACCATATGCATTAGAAAAGAGTGGGCTGGTAGCCTATGAGCACGATGACTTTAAACAAGTCGAGATGGCTTCGAGGGAAAAACAAGATGTAGGACCTAGTGTCGATAATTGTATAATAGACCTAGGAGTGTGCACTACCAGGTTGAAGGTATACGTCACTGCTCTTGGAGCATATGACCTAATCATTGGAATGGATTGGTTAGCAGCTCATCGAGCTTTGGTAGATTGTTTCGCAAAGAAGGTGCTTTGTATTGATGATGAAGGAAGACCAATAGAGATCCAAGGTGTACAGAGAAAAGTGTCATTATGATTTATATCAACTATGAAGGTCAAGCGATGCTTGAGACAAGGGTGTCGATTTTATGTGGTGGAGGCAGTGAAAGAAAGGAAGGGATCCTCATTGGATCAGTACCCGGTTTTGTCAGAATTTCAGGATGTTTTTCCGAACGAGTTACCAGGGTTACTCCGGAGAGGGAGCTTGATTTCACTATTGATCTAAAACCTTGTGCAGAACCAATATCCAAGACTCTGTATCCAATGACAGCGCCGAAACTTTGTGAACTGCAAATGCCGTTGAAGGAGTTACTAGACTTAGGGCTAGTAAGGCCCAGTGTCTCACCTTGGTGTGCACCGGTAATTTTTGTAAAGAAGAAGGATGGATCCTTATGATTGTGTATAGACTACATGGAATTGAACCGTGCTAAAGTGAAAAATAGGTACCCAATGCCGTGAATAGATGATCTCTTCGATCAGATGAAGGGAGAAACAGTATTCTCAAAGATCGATTTGCGATCTGGGTATCATCAATTAAGGATTAAGGAAGGTGATATCCCAAAAACTGCCTTTCGAACTCGGTTTGGACATTACGAGTTTGTTTTGGTACCTTTCAGATTGACTAATGTGCTAGCAGTGTTCATGAGCCTCATGAATGGCGTATTTTGGAAGTACTTAGATCGATTTGTACAAGTTTTTCTAGATGACATACTCATCTATTCCAGGAATGAAAGAGAACACGAGGAACACTTGCAAATAGTGTTGTCTTGCCTTAGGGAGAACAAATTGTATGGGAAGTTGTCGAAGTGTTCCTTCTTCCAGAAAGAGATCCACTATTTAGGTCATATCATTTCCGGCGAAGGAATCTCGGTGGACCCAGAAAAGGTAAAGGCCATTATGGAATGGCCAGTGCCGAAAAATGCCCATGAGGTGAGAAGCTTCATGGGGCTAGCGGGTTATTACCGGAGATTTGTGGAAGGATTCTCAAAAATAGCGAAACCCATCACCACCTTGCAACACAAGGGGGTCAGGTATGAATGGACAGAAGAATGTGATAGCGCATTGATTGAGCTTAAGAGGTTACTAACTAGTGCACCAATTCTACGAGTGCCAGATATGGAAAAGGACTTCATGGTCTGAACGGAAGCCTTGAAGCAAGGGTTGGGGGCCATGCTAATGTAGGATGGAGGAGTGATAGCTTATGTGTCAAGGAAGTTGAAGAAGCACTAAGAGTCATACGCGACTCATGATTTAGAGTTGGCAACTGTAATGCTAGCTCTGAAACTTTGGAGGCACTATCTTGTAGGGCGAAACTTTGAACTCAAGACGGACCATCAAAGCTTAAAACACCTCTTCACTCAAAGAGATATGAATGCCAGGCAAAGGCGATGGAGTGAGTTTATGAGTGAGTATGATTTTGGTATTTCATACATAAAGGGAAAGGAAAATGTGGTCACAGATGCCTTGAGTAGGAGACCACATATCTTCTCCTTGGTACCCTTAAAGGTCAATCTGAGGGAACAGGTGTTGACAAAACTACTCGGAGACAATTGGTATTTAAAGGTTACCTCAGACCTCCAGAGTGGGAGGAGGATAGACCCAAAGTATGAAGGATATAATCTAGAAACAAATGGATTATTGAGATATCAAGGAAGGATATACGTCCCGGAGAATGGGGATATTCGAAGCATCATCCTAAAGGAAGCCCATAGAGCACTTTATTGCGCACATCCGGGTGTGCAGAAGATGTACGCCAAGATGAATAAACTCTTCTTTTGGGTAGGCATGAAGCGCGATGTAGTCCATTTCGTCGCCAGATGCCTAGAGTGTCAACAAGTGAAGGACGATCACCATCACTCGGCATGCCTCCTACAACCACATGATGTCCCTATGTCCAAGTGGGAAGTCATCTCAATGGATTTTGTTGTAGGGTTGCCACTCACGTCTCATCGAAACAATGCCATTCTTGTGATAGTGGATAAGTTAACCAAGAGTGCTCATTTCATTCCGGTTAGAGACACTTACGATGTCACTGATGTGGCACGAGTGTTCATAAGCGAGGTTATCCATTTGCACGGGATACCAAAGAAGATTATTTCAGATAGGGACTCCAAATTCACTTCTAGATTCTGGACAAGTTTACAGTCAGCGTTGGGGACTCAGTTGAACTTAAGCACAACTTATCATCCTGAAACAGACGGGAAAACAGAGAGAGTAAATCAAGTTATGGAAGACATGCTGAGGATGTATGTGATGGATAATCAAACCTAGTGGGAGAAGTACCTACCTTTGGTAGAGTTTTCCTACAATAACAGTTACCATAGTTCCATTGGAATGCCACCATACGAAGCTTTGTATGGAAGGCCATGAAAAACACCATTGAGTTGGGATAGATTAGAAGACCGAGTAACAGTTGGGCTAGAATTGATTCAGGAAATGGAGGAACAGGTGATTCAGATCAGGCAGAGGCTAAAGGAAGCACAGGATAGACAGAAAAGTTATGTGGATGCACACAGGACCGACCAGAATTATGAAGTGGGGGACTAAGTTTTCATTCATATCAGGCCTAATAAGAGTACCATATGGTTTGGGAAGGGGACAAAGTTGTCACCTCGATTTATAGGGCCATTTAGGATCCAATAGAAAATAGGACCCGTTGCCTATCGTCTCGTACTGCCACCCCACTTGCATAAAACTCATAATGTATTTCATGTATCTGTTTTACGTCATTATGTTGCTGATGAATCACATAAACTAAATTGGAAAGAATTGCAGGTATCGGACGTGGGAAACCTCACGGTAGAACCGTTACGCATATTGGACCGTAGAGTCTGACATCTCAGAAACCGTCTGGTAGATCAAGTTAAGGTCCAGTGGGACAAGTATAGTCCAGGATCTGCTACTTGGGAGGACACCGAGACATTACAATGAGATTATTCCTCGCTATTTTGACCACCTCGAGAATATGTTTCTCGAAGGTGGGGTGTATGTAACACTACCTTTTGATTTAGATAGCCAGGATTACCTGAGGCCTGTACACTTTATTTCCTAGTCACCATGAAACTATTAAGTGATATACTTAAACTTCAAACTTATGAACTGTAATGAATGTTTAAGTGATACTAATGATGATGCATGTAATGCGATCTATTATGTGAATGTAAAATTTTACGAATGTTTAAATGTTATTGATGATAATGTATATGATGCGACATATTGTGAGAAAGTGAAATTGTTGAATGTTTAAATGCTATTAGAATGATGTTAGATACGATGAAATCTATTTTGGGTAAATGATAATCTTGTGAATGGGTGACAAGTATGAATTATGGAATATTGTGAATTCTAATTCTAATGAGAAATAATTGATGTAAATATATCGGTACGGGGATACCAAATTGAAACAATGATAGTATTCCATTATATGATGATAATGCATAGAAATATATGAGTTTGTGTTGCAGACTAATCTGCAGGTTATGGGCTATGAAATAGCCAAGAGATAATGATGAAAGTGGATATCGGGACCACTAACCGAGAAACATTGTGGTACGAATGATGTATGTGGAATTTATATTGATTTGGATGCATTGCTATGATATGTGGAATAGTGCATGATTTTGTTACTAACACTTCCCAAAACCGAATAAACGCTGACAAAACCTCTAGCAACATGGTGCCCCTGTATGTTCCATTGTAGGGTGTTGACCCTGATTCTGTTAGGAGGGGTGGAGGCATTATCCACCATGTATCCTCCATTGTAGGGTGTTGACCCTGATTTTGCTAGGACGGGTGGAGGCATTACCCACCGTGTATTCTCCATTGTAGGGTGTTGACCCTGATTCTGCTAGGAGAGGTGGAGGCATTACCCACCGTGTATCCTCCAAAACCTGAAGTCATGGGAGGACGGTGCTAGTTCATGCTCCCCAGGTCATGTGATGATGACTGTCAGTTGCCTGCTAGGGAAGCTTGGTCGAGATAGCGACACTTCCACTTACGAGTTCTATTTGGAGTTAGGTCAATATAGTTGACGCTCCAAGATAGTCTAGCAGAGGAAGGATAGGAATGGAGCTAGAAGTAGGTTAGGGAGGAAGGATGAGTAGTAGTAGTTGAGACTATATGGAGATCTGTTTTGTGATGGAATTGATGTCTTCCCTTAAAAAAAAAAGAAATGTGTATACATGGATATTCATTATGACATAACTAAACCACAACTGTTTAAAATAAAATTTGTTAAACCGAATAATTATGATTAAAGAATTTCTCAAACAATTGATTGATTGTTGTCTTTTATAAAAGACTAGTATTGCTGACTAGATTGAATGCATACATAAATTACTAAAGGATGACAATTTGACTATTAGTACATGCATGAGACTTGCATGTACTAGCTACACATGCATCTCTTGTACATATACACTAGTATGTACAAGCTTTCTTGACTTACTTACTGATAATGTCAGTTACTTGTTGTGAATGTGTGAACCATGCTCTTTTCCTTTGTACCATCAGATACCTTAAACTTCGGGACGAAGTTTCTTGAAGGGTGGGTGTATGTAACGACCCTATTTAAACAAATATTTAGACATTATAAAGTAAAATTAATTAAAGAAAATTATTGTGATTAACTAAGTAATACTCTAACTATAGATCACATTTAATGACCTGAGAAATAAATCTAAAAGATCAATGAAAAATGTTATAAAAATGGTTGCGTATGCAGAGAGGGAGATATGAATCTCGAGAAGATAAAACATTAAAGGAGGAGAAGGGACATGCAGGGAGGGTGGTTGGAGAAGTAACTGCATGAGTCAGCGAAGGAGGAATAAGGGAGGAGGAAGGTTACATGAGGATTCATTGGACAGAGGAGGGATTTTCGGAGGACTGGACATTTGTTGTGGGGAGAGAGTTTTGGACTGTGTCTTTTCAACAGTTGAGGCACCGAGTTGCTGGAGTTTTTGGGAACGGAGGGCCAGGATATCCGTAGATATCCTGGAGCTAGGTAGTTTTCCTAGTTGGGAAGGAGGATAGTAGTTTTGGGCAGTTATTTTCTGTTTGTGGCAGGGTTGATCTGTGTAGCAGGTAGCAGGAAGGTAGCAGCAAGGCAAAAGGCAACATAAATTAGCATCAGAACTAGGTACTTTGTTAAGTTATGTATTTATTTCTTTTTGCCATGAAATCAATATTTATTGATAAATCTAAGTTACTGAAGTTGTTGTTATGAAAATCAATATTATGCTATGAAGGTATTGTTTCGGTTTACGAAATGAAAATGTTTATGAAACTTAATGATGTTTAGAAATATTAGGTTGTTACAACTACCCTTGTTGTTTTGGTTGATGGTTCGCTGCTCCTCCCAACAGACTTAAGTTAACCTTTAATTTTAATTTTTCCTTACAAGAACAAGTTGAATTAGTTATTCTTGTGATTTAGATGGTTATTAATTGGTGTTATTTGTGTAACATAAAAGAAGTTAAACAATATAAAATCAACATTACCCTACATCAAGAAGATTAAATCAATAGATTACATGTAGTTATAATTTAAAAGATCTTCAAAGGATCTTCAACCGCGTCTTGTAACTAATCAATTAATAATTTATATGTACTAATAATTAATTAGACATATATAAGAGCTCCATAGTTGTAATTTAAAATATCTTCAAAAGATCTTCAACCCTGTCATGTAACTAATTAATTAATAATTTATATGTATTCATAATTAATTAGACATATATACAAGCTCCATCCTTTTTCGAGTTATAATATCCAATTATTTGAAGGGTTAAAGGGATTCTCTATTGACCAATGCTAACCCTTTCATTTTCATTATTGTCATAAATCGACAGAAGATTAATTTACTATGGGCCTTCTTAATTATAGTTTTGGATGGTCATGTGTGCATTTTACCTTTGCGCAATAAAAGTTCACATTGATACTTATTTCACCAATGTATGGATGGTATTGTGGGTAGTTTACTTCTCACACCACTAAAAATGTTAGTGAATAAATGAATACACGATTAGATTACCTTGCGCCATGGACTATGTTGTCATTAAATAATTAGATTGTTTGCGCGCCATGAATAATGATGTATGTTCAATTAAGTGATTAAAATTATGCGTGAAATGAATGATGTTTATTTGTGCTTAATTCGGTGATTAGATCACACCCACATATGGAAATTAATTAGAATTTATTGTTGAATTCTGTAATGATTAATCGTGTGCCTTGGTATAAATTATATGTTTGCTTGCGCCATGAAAATAAAATCAAGTAGATTACATTGCACCTTGATCATGTGAATGTTGAAT